>CM050522.1:1137176-1182176 GCA_027563665.1 Antrozous pallidus
GCCAGACAGAGAAAGAGTCCTGCATATTGTCACCTACGTGGGGTTCTCAGAAAGCACAGGTGAGCTCACAGAGGGAGCACAGCGCTTGTGCCGGGCTGCGTTGGCGGAAGTGGTGGGGAGAGGCCCACAATAGGGACATGCTTCCTGTGGGCCTGCAGCCGATAGCGCTGTATTGTAGCTGCTGGTGCAGAACTGAAGTGTTCTCACAGGAGACAGGAAAGAAAAGTAAACATGCTGTGAAAAATAATGGAGTTGAGGACAGAAGAGATTCGGAGAGGATCAATCCCTGTGAAATCATTGAAATCACCGAGAGCACTTCAGGCTTTCAACACGACGATGCTGGAGATTGGTGGACTCAAGCCAAGATCTCCAGGAGAGGCAGGAGCCAGGTACTACTTGGCTTCCAAGTGGAGTAAGTAGAAAATTGACTAAGATAGAGCAGGGGTGGGAACATCCAGCCCACAGGCTGCCTACGGCCCTTGAAATCATTTGATCTGGCCCTGCCAAGGCATTAGGGGTGAGTTAAACATTTGACCAAATATAGCAGACTAATTTTTAAATATGTAACCTGTCTAATAAAGAGGAAATATGCAAATTGACCATCACACTGTCACAACAATGGTGGAGCCCAGTCCCCTCAGTTCTGCTAGAGACTCCCCCAGTTCTTTTAGCCCCACTGGGAGGGGGGATGGCAGCGGTGTGGTTTGGCCAGACCCACCCTCAGCAACCCAGCCACCCAGGGCCGGCCCAAGGCACAGGCAAGCCTCGAATGGCAGGTGCCCAGCTGCCCTCGTATGGTGGCTGCCCAAGGGTCAGGTAACCACGGCTGGCAGCAGAGGTGTGATGGGGGCATCACCTTCCCCTGATCGGCGGGTTGTCTCCTGCCCCTGAGGCTCCTGGACTATGAGAAGGGGCAGGCCAGGCTTAGGGACCCCCCTCCAGTGCATGAGTTTTCATGCACTGGGCCTCTAGTGTGTGTGTGTGTGTGTGTGTGTGTGTGTGTGTGTGTGTGTATGGATTTCAGAGAGGAAGGTGTATAGATTTCAGAGAGGAAGGGAGATGGTGAGGGATAGAAACATCAATGATGAGAGAGAATCATTGCTTGGCTGCCTCTTGCACACCCCCCACTGGGGATGGAACCTACAACTTGGGCCTGACCCATGCCGGCTGGGCTGCAGGCTAATGTTTAAGCTGGTAATTTTGTATGGCCCGAGAATGATGTTATAAATATCCAAGTGGTCCTTGGCAGAAAGAAGGTTCCCAGGCCCTGATCTAGGTCCAGGAGAGCACAGGGATGGGGCCTGCTGGGTGGGGAGGAAGGGGCCGTGTTCAGCCAGCCTCTCATTGCCCTCTCTGCCTCAGGAGCCCTTTGTGACCTAGCTCAGCTGTGATGTGACCTGTGCCTCTAGGCCTCCATGGCCGCCAGTGCTCAGTTGCCTGAGGGCAGCAGTGCGATTCAGATGATGCAGAACCTTCTCTTTCCTCTGAAAAGCGCTATTGCTACCTGGCAGTGCTCCAGTCCTTGCTGGGTGATCGATGCCATCGTGGGCCTCGTGTGTGGGCGCTGCTCTTCCTGTGTTGGTCCACTGCTCCGGGAGTGATGGACCCTCCCCACCGCCGAGAGGACACGGAACCACCAGGAAGGTAAGGATCCCCGGCCAGGCCCAACGGAGATGCCTTTCTTCTGTCCTTATTCCCACTTTTCTGAATGGCCCAGGGAGACTGCTGTGACGGGAGGAGAGAGCAGCTGTTCTCCGGAAAGAGTAGAGCCTCATCCTGTGGGAGCCAGCCAGGCGGGAGGGCTGAGAGAGGCCAGAGGATTTCTATGCGGAGCTCTCCCACCAAGAGGCTGGGTGTGGCCAGGGCTCTAGGGCACGGCCCCAAACCCAGTGGCCAGTGGCCAAGAATGGAATCCTAAGGGTCGGACCTCTGTGGGGGACGGGCCCAGAGCTCTGGTTCCTCACCGCCTTCCATGGCAGGGGTCTTGGCAGGCGTCCCCTCTGAAAGAGGGTGGCAGAGGGCTCAGGCCACCTGCATCATTACCCAATATGCTTCTTTAAAGGGGATAGTGATGGGAAAAATAAAATCAATAAAAATTTAAATTAAAAAAATTGTCTCCTCTGGTCAATTACAACATGCTTCTCACGCTTTTCCTGATAGAAGAATTTTTCAAAAATGTCAGTTCACAGAGCCAGCGTTTCCCATAGGTGCGCCCTCTATGCCCTAATGCTTTCTTCCCAGCACAGACTTGTTTCCAAATGTGTGCTTTTTCTCCTAGGAGCTGTGGCTCCCTCTGTGTCGGGGGAGAGGAGGGTAGGGCTGGCCTTCCCCAGTGCCTGCTTCGGCTTCCAGAAAGAAGGGTGCTCAGAGGGCTGACCACATGGAGGTGCCTCCACTGCACCCATGCACTCAGCCCCCCCTCATCTCACTCCATCCTCACAGAGGCCGCAGGGGGAACCGGAGTTGCCGAGGGGAGGAGAGGAGCGTGACTGCAGGAGCACTCAGCCCCCCCCCTCCCCCTCCCCGCAGCATCCTGCCCCCCACCTCTCAGGCGGGGGCAGGGGCCCACAGAGGCGAGGGAGGAGAGTCTGCGCCCAGAGGTGGGTGTCTGGCCCGGGACCGTGAGAATAGACAAGTCATCTTTTGTCGGATAAGGGAGTCTCTTACCTGAAGCATAGCCATTTTGGCTCCGTAACTTGCACTCCCCTGAGTTTCAGTCTCCACCAAGATCCACCCCTCCTGTCCTCTGACCCATCAGAATAAGGGGCGAGGGGCCTGGGCATCAGAGACCCCCGGAGGCGCTGCCAGCCCTATGTGGACTGCGCCCCCTCCTGCTGGAGGGACTGTTCGCCTTGCTGTCTGGCTCCCGGACATCCTTCACCAGGATCCCTGGTTCTGGGGCTCCCCTGCTTTCTAATAATTGGGGGGGCTCATCTGGGATTTTATTGGTTGCCAAGGAGATCACTGGACCCCTCTCCTGAGGAGACGCCTCCCGCTGCCAAGCTGCAGTCTCTGAGAAGGGGCTCCGAGCTGGGGATGAGCCGGACAACAGGTGGAGCGCCAGGTGACGTGGCCGGGTGGTCAGTGTGTGCAGGCCGAGGTCAGCGAAAGCGAACACTTCCTTGGCGGTCAGGGTTTCGGAGGCTGTTTCTGTGTGTGTGTCTGAGACGTGTCCTCAGGACAAGAAGCGAGTGTGCACTCTCAGTCCAGGTTCCATTTTCCCAAGAGGGCCCAGCCCTAGACGGGAGAAGAGACGGGGATGGGGTGCAAGAAACCCCGGAAAAATGTGTGTGTGGAGGGGGAGGGAGAGGGGAGCCTCTGATGGGGAAAATCTCAGTCAGGTATCTGAAGTGGGGAACAAAATTTCACAAACAGAAAAGGATAGGGAAAATTTGACAGAAATAAAATTCCCCTAGTTAGCCCCTTTAGGCCTAATGATAAAACATTGGGAGGCTAATCCTTGAACTGAAGATAAACAGAAACAAAAAATGAGAACACACTTGTTTTATCTGGGCCCAGGAAGCCAGGAAAGCCTCAGGGATAACATGCCCAGCAGACACGTGGGGCCTCTTTCCTTCCTCCTCCTCACCCAACAGGGGAAGGAGCTCAGAAGGCCCACCTCCAGCCCCGCCTCCCCTTCAGGGAGAACCCTTCCTAAGGAGGCCCGAAGCCTCACCGCCAGACTCCCTCCCTGATGGCCCAGGGAAGCGGGACAGTGCCAACAGCCTGCTTTCCTGGATTTTCGGGCTCCTCCTCAGAGATGAGGGCCCTGGGGGAGGGCCCCGGGGGAGGAGGAGGGCAGGCTTTGTGAATGCCCCGCTTACCAGCTCAAGGCGGGGGGGGGGGGGGGACACGACACAGGGAAAAGCAAAGAAGACCTCCGCTGGAAGACCCACGCAGCATGGCTGACCGATTAGATCAGTTCTAGGCCCCCAAGTACAGGTGTGGACCAGCCTCACGTCCACTTGGGGAATCCTGTTCTCTGGGGAAGGGAGAGGGGGAGTCAAACGTAGGCTATGGCTGTCTGGGACAGAACCCTTGGCTGGCCCTGGGGCACTTCCGGCAGACAGTAAATTCCTGAACCAGGAGCCCTCTGGGACATAAGACCTTAGGGAATTAGCCATAAAAGAAATTAGGGAAGCACTTCACAGGTCTCAGAACCTAAATAAAGCCTTAAATATTCAGCAAGGCAAAGAAGGGCCTTTGAGTTCTTATTAAGACTAAAAGGCCAACAGAGAAAGTACTCTGGGCTAGACCCTGAGGACCCCCACTGGGTGGAGGAATGTTGAAATTGCATTTTGTTACTAATAGTTGGCCCCACATTTCTAGAAAATTACAGAAATTGGAAAATTGGAAAGACAAGACTTGGGGAATTATTATGAGAAGCACAGGAAGTATATGTGAACAGTGGTGAGGAAAAGAAGCAGCAGAAAACGAAATTGCTGCTGTCCACCATGGAGCAGGCAACTCAGGGAATGGCTGGACCCCACTCTCAGGGCAAAGAACAGTGAAAGGTGGAATGCAAAGGGTTCAAAGCCCCAGAACCACACAGGGATAGAGGGGGGTCTTGGGTGCTACACCTAGGGAAGAGCGGGCGTTTCCAGAGAGCATCTGGCTGGGGCAGAGCGTGAGGCAATCTGCTCATGACTTCTGACCAGGACTAGGGAAGTCAGGGGCTCTTACTACTCGGGTCCTGCCCTCTCTAGAGAAGCCCTTCAACTTCGCCCTCCCTGGCATCCAGGTGGTTTATACAGAAGTGCCCAAAGCAGGAAGACAGAAACCCTACTGGTGACAGGAGATCAGCTAACACATTAGGTTGAAGCTATTTCACTCCCTAATGCTATGACCGGAAACATAACCTAGGTGATTTTAGAACACATTATCCCCATATTTGGTCTTGTTGAAAACATAGATTCTGACAATGGAAACCATCTTACTGCCACCATTATTAAGGATATTATGGAAGGGCTGGGCAAAAGATTGGAATATCACACCTCCTTGCACCTCCTTCCTCTGGAGAGGTAAAAAGCATGAATCAAACTTTAAAGAGGAAGATTACCAAATTGATACTGCATCAGAGCACTTATTCCTTGATTTTGCTCAACTACGCCAATTGTGATAGCAAGTTCCTCCTTGATCCTGCTCGATTATGCCCACTGTGGGGGTACAGGGCCTCTTCTGATGCCAGGTATTAGATGGAGAAGATAGGAGAAGTCATAGCATATGAGAGAGACTTTATTACAGACCAACAGTTTTTCAAAGTAACCCTATAAAGCAGCCGCCAAGAAAGCAGTCTAGCAAATAGGAGCCAGCCACCTGCTGGCTAGTAACACTCTTACACCAACTTCAGACAAGAGAGGCTTTTTGCCAAATAGTGACATCAGCATATGGGTCATAGGAAAGTATGCCTGTGTGGTGTATACAGTAATATCGCTGTGTCCTTGCTTTTGTATCTGCATATGGCAACCTGGCCCTGAACCTCTGGTGTACTCTGATACTGCAAACCAAGCTTCCTTGGACTAAATGTCTCCCTATTGTGCCTCTCAGGATTAGAACAGCCCGGAGGAAGGATTGGCTGTCCCCGCAGGAGATGCTGTATGGGCTTCCTTACTTAGGAGGGCCCCAAGACCCTCCTATAGTGAAAACTAAAGGTCAGTTTCTTTAGAACTGTGCACTGGGTACCTCTTCTACTCTAACCTCTCTCAGGTTAGAAGCCTCCAAACCCAAGGCCCTCCTTGAATTTTTGGCTCATCACCATTGGCCAGGAGACTGCGTTTAATCCAGACCTGGAAGGGAAACAAGTTGGAACCCTCCTGGGAAGGACCCCACCTTGTCCTGCTCACCACTGAGGCTGCTGTTCAGACTGCAGAGCGAGGTTGGACCCATCACACATGGATTAAGGGTGGGGACACCTCAACTTGGACGGCCATACCAGGACATGGCCCCTTGGAATTAACGCTGAAGAAACTATAAACTGCTATAACAGTTAACATGGGCTGGGTCAGGTTACTTTGGCTTGAATGCTTTGTGACCCAGGTGTGAACTTTCATCAACCAGTTAGATTAGTGATGACTATAATCAGAACCCATTACCTCAAACTGTCAGGCTTGGCACCTGTCAGGTCTTAACCTGTGGGAATTTAGAAAGTCAAAGCTGCCCTCAGCAGAGGGCAGCATCTCTGTCCTGAGCCAGGGCGGGCCTGGCCCAGTTGGAATGATGTGAGGGGGTCGACTAAATATGGGGGTGGGCCGTGCGAGGCAAGAAGAGAGATGGCCCCTGTCATTGCCTCTCAGAGGCCAGGGAGCCTCCGAGAGGGAAGGTGGACTCTCCACACTGTCTCATCAGCTTCCCCAGGGCAGGGCCTCTGGACAGCCAGTGACCTCTATTACACATCTGGCCCAAGGGGACCAGGACTGGGTGGAGGAGTGGGATGGGCACAGGCCTCCTCTTGCCTCAGCTTCTCTCTGGAGCCAGGCCCTGCCGTTGGGCCCCGATGCAGAGTTGCCTCCAGGTGGGCACAGCAGTGGCAGCCTAGCCAGGACCTGGGGAAGCTGGGACCCACAACAGGGGGTGCCCTGGCCCTCAGCTCAGGCAGCTGTGGCACAGGGCGGGACCCTGAGCCTGGCTGCTGCTGGCTCCTCCCAGGGTCCAAGAGGGGAGTTCTGGGAGTGGGGGCCTGGCCGAGGACCCTGTGCTCTATCGGAAGTGCACAGACAGACTGGGACCGCTGAGGGAACAGCAAGAAACAGGAGGGAGCAGGTTCTTCTGCCCCCACTCTGCCATAGAGTGCAGTAGGGCCGGCCGAGGAGAGCCCCCACAGAGCCCCCACAGAGACCTCTCACAGAGATCCCACAGAGACCTCACAGCATGTGGTCCAGGAAGGTTCCCTCAGAAGGGAGGTGGAAGCAACTACAAGGCCCCAGCATGAGGAGTCAGGTGACCCCACTGTACTCAGCCCTGAGGAGCCAGAGGAGTTGTTAGGGTCTGACCAAACAATTGAATTGATACCACCTCCCCTGGGAACTGACCTTTAGGCCACTTCACAATGGACATTTCACTTGCTTAGACCACATTCCACCTGCTAAGACTATTATCTCTCCCATCCAGAGTTTTCCAGAATCTGAACCTGCAAAGAATTCCCCACCCAGAAAAAGCCCACCTAGAGTCCTTTAAAAACCTCTGACTCCCTGTCTTTGGGGACTGGCACCATTTTGGGGCTCAGCCCATCTGGTATCCAGATGACCTAATAAATGCATAATTCTTTACCCCTTTTGGCCTCGTGTGTTCCTCCTCCATCGACCCTAACATTTGGTGCTAAAACCTGGGAGTGTTTCATGGGGAAGGCAAGCCATCATCCCGGCTCCAGTCACCCTGAGTTTACTGTTGAGAGAGCAGTAGGCAGTGGCAGCTCATCCTGGACTTACTTCCCAATCCTATTCAGTGATGTGATTGCCAGCCTCTATCAGGCCTCTCTCCCTCCCTCCTGAACCAGCCAAGGAGGACGCTGGATGGGGAACCTCTCCTTCTCCACTGTGGACCCCCATCACACACCGGCCAGTCTTCTCTAGGTGAGTGACGACCCACAATTTCCCTGTCTGGAGCCTTCTGCCCACTCTCTCTCCCTGACTTCTCAAAAGTCTCTCATCTTGAAAGTTCTAACACTAGGCCGGAAGACTCCTCAGATACTTGGCCTTAGGTTCTTCTGGACTGGGGACGCCCAGTCTGGAGGGTCACCCTTGTTTCTCATGGTGATTTGTTCAGCAGTGGGGACGCCTGCCCTACACAGCCACCTTTGGATTTGTGGTCTGCCACTCGGCCTTCCTCTCTCATGGGCCACACTCACAGGGGAGATCAGGCCCAAGGCCCTCATTTTCTTTTGTAACATGTTTGGCCACAATATAAACTAGATAAAAAGTCTCAATGGCCTGAAAATGGCTCTTTCCATTTTAACACATTGCACAGTTTAGGTAAGTGCTGTCACCACAATGGAAAATGGTCAGAGATTCCCTACGTCCAGGCCTGTTCACCCTTCTGTCCCAACCCTCTCTGTCAGTCCTGCTCGACCCATCAGATCCTTTTCCTTCAAGCCAAACATCATACCCTAGCACTTCGATTCTGAATCTACTCTTGACCCAGCAGACCACCAACCTCCACTCCCTTACACACCCCCCTCCCTCATCTGCAGGAGATTCCCAAAACCCAGACCCTCCTAACTAGCAACCACCTTCTCTCCGACCCCTGAGAGCCCAAATCCGGAGAACTCGAGATCCAATACAGACTTTCCCCACCTAACACTCGCTTTCAGGCCACCCAAACACCGTCTTCCTCAACAGCCACTTCTATTCCCGTGTCCCATCTACCCCTGTGGGAGGTACCAGGAACTAAGAGACAGTCATCAGTTATCACAAACTTAATGAAGGGCCCTGACAGAAACCCGGCTCTCCTCCCCCACCTCACGGGGGCCTTGGGAAATTGACCACTTTGGACCCCACTCCCCAGAGGAACCCTTCTTCTGAACACCCACTTTATAGCCCAATCAGCCCCCGACATACGCCTCAAGCTTCAAAAAATAGACTCATGTCCACAAACACCTCAAAAGACCTCCTGAATCTGGCCTCTACGGTCTTTAATGACAGAGACCAGGAGACCCCAACCCAACAACAAGCTGAGACCAGGCCACGGCTGAGCCCAGGAGGCCTTCCAGCTCCGGCCACGCTCCCACAAACCCCAAAGCGCCGGCTCGCCAACAAGGCAAGTCAGGGCTAAGCCTCCTCCAGGCCCTGCTTCAAATGCAGCAAGGAAGGACACTGGGTCCCGTCCTGCCCAAACTGAGACCCCCGCCGGGGCCCTGCCCAAGGTGCGGAAGGGAAGGCCACTGGAAATCAGGCTGTCGTCTGTCCCCTCCAGGTCGGACCTCAGCCAGTCCAGCAAGGCCGCCCTCTGGATCCGGTTTGGAGCTCCCAGACGCCCTGGGACTGGCCACCGAAGACTAAAGCTGCCCAGGCCCGGACAGGGCCCCGCCGACTTACATCACCGGGGCAGAGCCTCGGGGGACGGCTGTGGTGGCAGGAAATCCCTTCTCCTTTTTAGTTGACACTGGGGCCACTTGTTCTGCTCTCCCCAAATTCACGGGGACCCTTGCTCCCTCCTCAGTCTCTGTTATGGGGTTGACAGACTAGCCTCACAGCCATTAGCCGCCTCACCTCTACACTGCATCTTACTAGACACCCCTTTATCCACCCTTTCCTCGCTCTACCTCGGTGCCCGGCCATGGCCGAGTGCATCCCCTCATCGAGCCCAGCTGTCCGGAACCACAGGGGCCCACCTCGGTGTCACTCTCCCCACAAGGCCGAGCCATTCCTTGGACTGAAAATGCACTGTTTCCTCCCTGGCTGGGACCTCCTCCAGACAAGAAATATCTCCTTTCTCGGCTCGCTGGGTACTTCCACCTCTGGTTCCCAGCTTTGGACTGCTCACAAAGCCCCTCTGTGATAAGCGAAGGGACCCCTCACTGAGGCTTTAGATCCCAAGGCAATTCGCACCCCTTTATGCTCTGAAAACTGCTCTCACGTCAGCACCTTCTCACCCCTCCTTCCACCCACTTAACAGTCCTGCCACTATCAGAAGCTGAACTCGTTATCACCCACACCTTAGCCTGTTATCCCTAAGGGAAAATGGGGCCATTTTAAATTCAAGTGGCTGGAGGCCTGGGAACAGGCTGGTGGGCCTGCCCTCTCCAACGCGCCCCCCGCCTTTTCTCCAGCCTCATGTGACTATACATATTTTTTTAAAGTCTTTGATAACTTTAAGGCTTTGGAGCATTGCTGGGTTAAATAATAAACATCTAAATATTTTTAAATAACATAAAATATTGAAACACTGATTGTTAGACAAGTTTTTGTTTCACCTGCTCTTTGCTTTTAGTATAGACGATCTCTTGTACGTTGTTGAATGTATACTTTCTTGAAAGTAAGAGTGTGATTAAAATGTGTTCATAAATGTAAATGTTGGCTGTTTACTTTTCACCAAAGCTGGTTATTTGTGAATAGGTAGAAAGATCTGTGGAAGTTGTAGAAAAGTCTGTCCAGAGACTCAGGATGTGATCCCCCTGACATCGATGGGATCCCTTCTCTCCTAAGCTAAAGCAGCCCGCCCAGGCTCTCTCCTATTTCTTAGGTCTTTAGCTTGGAGTCCAGTCTTTCTTTATTTCCACTGCTCATTCTCAGAGCTTGACACTCGCATTGCAAACCTCATAGGTCTTCCTGCTTGGTATTTATGCACTCCTCTCCCCTTTTCCAGCCTTCTTAAAGTCATACACTGTGAAAGACACGAGTCAGGAATGATCCCATAACACAGGGAGAAAACAAAGCACACCAGGAGGCCAAGGCAGCAGCTCAGAGGAAGCCCCACTCTCCCCAACTCTTAGCTATACCCCATATAACACCCTAATGCACTCCAGAGGAACTTAGTCCCTGTTACCTCTTGGGGCCACACAGGAAGATCCATGGTTAAAATATCAGGGAAAGTAGAGATTAAAAATAGTGGCAGAGTAAGTGGATGCTGCACAGACATGCTTCCAGGATCAAGCTGGAATTAGAACTGAAATGCAGAAAGGCTTCCTGAATAATCAATGGAAAACTCACAAGAGAAAACCCTGATACCCAAGGACCGAAGGTGGAGATCGCATAAAGACTGGTAGGAGGGGCGGAGGCATGAAAGAGCTCACTGGGCACCCACAGACGGAAACTGAAGTCCTGGAGAGATATCTCAGTTGTGTGTTTGTGGGGGGCAGGGGGGAGGACCATTGAGAACTCTGTGATCTAATCCCAAAGCTGGGCTCCCCAGCAGAGAGCACCAAACTGAGGTGGGTACCCACATAATATCTAGCTGTGAAAAGCAATGGGGTGCTGTCTGCCAGGGAGTAATCTGGCCCCTCTTGAAGAGCCAACGCACAAAAATTCCCTGTGGAGCCACCCACCTTGTGTAAAGGGAAAGGGAAGGTGAGGTGGACTGGAGCTGTGAGAGCAGAACGCAGGACTGGGGATTTAGAGGATAGAGCTCAGAAGGCAGGCACCCCAAGTTTCCTTGGTTGAGCCATTCCCTCACAGAGCAGAGGATATCTTTTCCACATAGACATCTGCCTTGCCTGGGGGGGAAGACAGTTGACACACTCTATTGGAAAACACTTTGCCCTGAGGTCACTTAAGAGAATAAAAGTAACAATTAGCCTCCAGGCAGAAGCAACTGCCTCACCGTGTTGAAAAAACTCTCCCCACACCTGAGGACCATTGCTGGGGGGCAATTCAAGACAGAATCCTATTAGTCTGTAGACAGAGGCGGTCTCGAGAGGCTCTGAATCTCTGCCTGATCCATTTAGTCAGAAACAGCCTTTAACACTGTCTGCATGGGAAACTGAGGGTGTAGCGGACCCACCTAATACATAGTCACAAACCCAAACAGACAATCGAAATGAGGAAACAAAGAAACATTCCCCAAATGAAAGAATTAGAGAATTCTCCAGAAGAAGAGATAAATGAAGCAGAGATAAGAAATTTATCTGAAACATAGTTCAGAGTAATGATGGTAAAAATGTTCAACAGTATAAAAAAGATACAGTAACTATGAAAAAAGAACAGTCTGCAATAAAATGTGACATAATACAAATAAAGAACACATCGGAAGGAATACACAGCAGATTAGAGGAAGCTGGGGATTAAATCAGTGAATTATAAGACAGAGTTGAAAATATCACTCAATTAGAGAACAAAAAAGAGAAAAAAACCCCAAAAGACAGGAGGACAGCTTAAGGGAGCTGTGGGACAATGTGAATGGTAGCAATATTAGAATAGCAGATGTGCCAGAAGAGGCAGAAAGGGAGAAAGGAACAGAGAAGTTATTTGAAGAAATAATGCTAGAAAACTTTCCTAACCTACTAAAGGAAAAAGTCACACAAGTTCAGGAGACACAGAGAACCCCAAACAAGGAGAACCCAAACAGGCCCATGCCCAGACACATCATAATTAAAATGCCAAAAATGAAAGACAAAGAGAAAATATTAAAGGCAGCAAGAGAAAAGAAAACTGTTACCTACAAAGGAGTTCCCATAAGGCTGACACCTGATTTCCCATCAGAAACTCTACAGGCCAGAAGGGAATGGCATGAAGTACTCAAGTTAATAGAAAGCAAGGATCTAAGACTAAAATTACTAGATCCAGCAAGGCTATCATTAAAAATAGATGATCAAATAAAGAGCTTCCCAGACAAAAAGGCTAAAGGAGTTCATCACCCCAAGCCAGCATTACAAGAAATACTTAAGGGATTGCTGAGAAGAAGAAACAGAAAGAGAAATCTAGACATACAGAATTAAAATGGCTATAAATAAGTACCTCTCAGTAATAACCATAAATATAAATGGATTAAATGCTCCAATAAAAAGATATAGGGTAGCTGAATGGATACAAAAACATGACCCAACTATATGCTGTCTACACCTCAAAACAAAAGACACAAGTAGGATGAAAGTGAAGGGATGGAAAAAATTTTTCCATGCAAATGAAAAGAAAAAAGAAAAGCTGGTATAGCATACCCATATCTGACAAAATAGACTTTAAAATGAAGGCCATAACAAGAGACAACAAAGGTTACTATGTAATACTAAAAGGATCAATCCAGCAAGACGCTGTAACCCTGGTAAACATTTATGCACCCAATATAGGAGCTGTCTACAAATAAATAAAACCCAAATAAATAAAATCAGAAATGAAAGTGGTGAGGTAACCACAGATGCCACAGAAATACAAAGGATTGTAAGGAAATACTATGAAGAACTACTTGCCAACAAGCTGGACAATGTGGATGAAATGGACAAATTCCTAGGAAAATACAATCTCCCAAAACTGAATCAGGAAGAATAACAAAAACCTGAATAGGTCAACTCGTTTTATGAGGCCAGCATTATCCTAATTCCAAAACCAGATAACGACACTACAAACAAAGAGAATTACAGGCTAACATTTCTTATGAACACAGATGTTAAAAGCCTGATAACCGTGATTTTGAATTCTATATCCAGTAGTTTTTTTCCCCTCCATTTCTTTCACATCTGATTTCTTTCCATGTCTCTGCATGGTGGCTGCTTTCCTGAGCTGGTCGATTAACTTTGTGTGGTAGATGTCCTCTAAGGGGCAGTGGTTCAGCCTCCCCAGTTACCTGAGGTGGATATGGGTTGCACAGTCTTGTTGAAGTTAAGCCTAGATTAATCGTTGTTAGCACTTGGAGGGGTTGACCTCCAGGCCAATTGTCTGTGATGTTCAGCTGTGCTCAGGTTGGATGGGCAGAGTCTCCAGGCCAAGCAGGCAGTGTCAGCTCCTCCCTATGTGGCTCCAGGGTCTCTGTGCTGGGTGCAACAGCTGCTAGCACCTCTGAGAGAGAGCCGCTGCCAAGCTCCACCAGCTGCTGGAGAATTCAGCCTCTCCCCAAATAAGTCTGCACACCCAACGTCTCACTCAGGGTCGCAAAACAATGCAGTCTGACAGTTTCCTGAATGAGAGAGAAAGTCACGAGTACTCTCTGTGTGGTCACGCAGCTGCGCTGTTCCCAAGTTCACGCGCACTCCACACAAGCTCGCCCTCTCCACAAGTCCACAGACCCCTGCAGCACCTGAGCTTCGGCATGTCCTCCCACTGTCCAGTTTTTACCCCGTATTTTTGTGGGTTCCCTGGACTTTGCCCGGAGCTGGGGGATCAGTGCAATAGGACGTCTTTGTCTCCCCCGTTCGAGAAAACTGGCCAGTTTTCAGCCACCTGCCCTGTCCACTGGCCCATGCACTGCTCCAAACCTCTCTCCATGCATATCTTCAACGCTGTCCTCAGCCGCTCCTCTGAGTCATGGTATCCTATCTTCACTTTTATTTGTGGGATTTTCACTCAGCCAGCTTTCTGGTGATTCTGGATGGTGTTTGTTCTTTTGTTAAGTTGTAGTTTTGAAATTGCTGTGTATGGCAGCAAGATAGGTGTTTACCTATGCCACCATCTTGGTTCCCTTCTAGAGGAAAAGTTTTTAGTTTTTGCCATTGACTATGCTGTTGGCTGCAGGTTTGTCATATATGGCCTTAATCATATTGAGATATGATCCCTTATTCCCACTTTGCTGAAAGTTTTTATCAAAAATGGGTGCTGGATTTTGCTGAATGCTTTTTCTGTGTCTATTGATATGATCATGTAATTTTTGTCTTTCAATTTGTTTATGTGATGTAGCATGTTTATTGATTTGCAAATTTTTAAGTCTTGCATGCCTGAAATAAATTCTCTATTCAAAGTGATGAATAGCAAGAATCTACAACCAAGAATACTCTATCCAGCAAAGCTATCATTCAGAATTGAAGGTCAGATAAAGTGCTTTGCAGATAAGAAAAAGCTAAAGGAGTTCATCACTACCAAACCAATATTATACGAAATGCTGAAAGATATTCTTTAAGAAGAGGAAGAAGAAAAAGATAAAAGTGTAAATTATGAACAACAAATACACATCTATCAACAAATGAATCTAAAAATCAAGTCAATTAATAAGCTGATGAACGGGATAAACTGGTGAATATAACAGAATCACAGACATAGAGAGGGAATGGACTGACAATTTTGGGGGAGAAAAGGGGTGTGGGAAGTGCAGCAAGAGACTGGACAAAAATCATGCCACTATGGGAGAGGACAGTGGTGGGGAAGTGAGGGCGGAGGATGGGATGGGTACCAGGTGGAGGGGAGCTATAGGGGGGAAAAAGAAGGAGAACAATGTAATTAATAAACTGAACAATAAAGATTAAAAAAAAAAACCCTTTTCCTCTAAAAAACAGGAACAAGACAGGAATGCCCACTTTCACCACTCCTGTTCAACATAGTACTAGAAGTACTAGTCATAGTGATCAGACAAGAAGAAGAAATAAAAGGCACCAAATTGGAAAAAAATATAATTATCCTTATTTGCAGATGACATGAAATTGTACATAGAAAATTCCAAAGACTCCATCAAAAAACTATAAAACTTAATGAATGTTGCTATTCATCACTTTGAATATTTCTTGCCATTCCCGTCTGGCCTGCATCATTTCTGTTGAGAAATAAATCAATGAATGTGGATACAAAATTAACACTCAGAAATCCCTGGCTTTTTTATACACCAATAATGATCTCACAGAAAGAGAAATTAAAAAAAAAAAGAATTTCAGGGAAAGTATAACCTTCCCCAGGGACAGGGCTCTTCACAATTCCCTATAGATGGGGTACAGACCGCTTCTACAACTCCTAAACCCTCTCATCACATGTCCTAGCCTAGCTTCCCTACCACAAGATATCCCCCAAACCTATTCTCCTTGTTACTCAATATCTCCCCAAAGACAGGTTAGACCTCCTTCTTTCCCCACTCATCAGGCAAGGGGCCAAACTCCTGGGCAAGACTAACAGATTGACTGCACTCACTTGCCCCCTAATTAAAAGAACCAAGAATCTCTTAACCCTCATAGACACCTTCTCGCAGGTTAAGAGAAGCATTCCCCACTGTGTCTGAGAAGTCCTCCGAGGTCACACAGCTCCCATTCAGCATATCATACCCAGATCTGGCCTCCCCACCTCACTGCAGTCAGGTAATGGACCTGTTTTCACATCTCAAATGACTCCACAGGTTCCCTCCACTCTGAACATCCAGGGGAACTCACATTCCCCTACCGGCCCCAATCTTCAGGCAAGGTAGAAAAGGCAAATTCCCTAATTCAGTCTCACCTAACTAAATTAACTCACAAAACTAAAGAACCTTGAACTACTCTCCTGCCTCTAGCCCTTATGCGCATCACGGCAACCCCATGCACTCTCCTTTCTTAGTCCCTTTGAGCTCAAGTATGGAAGACTCCTCTTATTAGGAAACTTCCCTTCCACAGGGACCCCTCTAGGAAGGTGTGTCCCCATTTTCAACCTCATCATCCAATTGCTGAAGGACATTTGCAAATGGTTGGGTCTTCCTTTGGTGACCCTACCAGAGGGACTCACACCCCGGGAGGAAGTAGGCTGTGTCCACTGCCAGGCATCTGCATAGATGAGCACCTGCTCTCCACAGCGTATTAAAAGTGTTGTTCTCATCACACTTCTGCCTCGAGTCCATTATTTGAATTTGGACAGATGAGCATTTCTCACAGTCAGAGCATTGCATGAAATCGAACCCGAGTTTAGCTGAGGCGTCCCCTGTGTCTGTTTCTCTGGTTTTAGCTAATGATGCGGATATATTACAGTTTCTACCTCGAGAGGAGCCCAAAGCTAACAGAGTGGCCAGGGGTGGAGTATAGCAGGGTTGTAAGGGCACTGGTGTCCAAGGGATGGGTATCTACAATGGGTACGGGTGACACTGCACCTGGGTGGGTGTGGTGCCACACACTGGCTGTTTGGCTCAGCTAGGCTGGCTCATCCTGGTCACTGGGTGAAATTAGGGTTGCTCATTACAATACAGGGTGCCAGTTAGATCAGATAAACACTGAATAATTTTGTTAACGTAAGAATGCCCCAAATATGGCCCTGGCCAGGGAGCTCAGTTGTTGGGCGTCATCCCATGCATGGAAACGTTGCATTTCATTTTCATTCAGGGCACATGCCTGGGCTTTGGACTCAGTCCCCTGGAGGGGATGTGCAAGAGGCAGCCGATAGACATTTCTCTCTATCATTGGTGTTTCCCTCTCTCTCCCTCTCTCACGTCTTCCTCTGTGAGGCTGAGCCGGGGAGTAGCCTCCCTTAGGGATGTGGGCTCCCCCTGGCTCAGCCTTCTCCTTCCCAGTGTTTCTTGCCTGGCCCGGGCCCTCCCCTTGGGTCAGTCCTAAGTGGAACGATGGGCACCCCTGGAGGAAAGGCCTCTGTGCACCTGCTCTTCCAGATCTAGCCCCACACAGGTCCCCGAAGCTTGCAGGAGGGGGCTTGCCAGGCCACTGCTGACTGTAGGAGGTCCCTCTCTAGCAGAGCTCCCTCTGTGCAGCAGGCTGGGGAGGAGGAAGCAGCCCCTACCCCTGGCGCTGAACGGGCAGGGACAGAACAAGAGGGAGGCCTTAATTGAGAGTGAACAGTGCAAATGGACCTTGACCATTGTCACCAGAAAACCCTTCAGGGTTGAGGACCAGTTTGGACCAGTGAGTCAGAAGTGAAATAATTGGACAGAGAAATAGGAATGTGTGCCATTAATTCCCTGTGGACACTTCTCCACTATGGGCTGATGCTCCCCCATCCTTAGATCACCCCTTGCTCCTTTTTTCTATTAACCATGTTATATCACCTACCACTACATAACAAATTATCCAAGATTTAGTAAATACTTATCAACTCGGTTAGTCTGGGCAGGGCAGGAATTTGGGTGCAGGGTGGCTCTAACTCAAGGTCTCCCTTAGGCTGGGGTCCAGTGTTGGCCGGGGCTGAGAGCTCATCTGAAGGTTTGACTGAGGCTGGGAATCCACTTCCACATGATTCACTTCCTTGCAGGCTGGGCCTCCTTCCCACATAGGGCTCTCCTCACAACAAGGCAGCTGGCGCCCTAGAGCAGGTGACTCAGGCGAGGAAGGTTGAAGCTGCAATGTGATGCAGGACCTGGTCTCAGAGTCACCACTCATTTCTGCAGTGTCCTATTGGCTCCATCACAGGTCGGCACTATTCGAGGTGGGCGGCTTCACAGGCTCGTCACAAGGAAGCACCTGCCACAGCGCACTCTTCTTGAAAGCATCGCCTCCCTGGTGAAGACACCCCAAAGGCTGAGAGGACTTTCCAGCCACACCCCTCACTTTACTCCACCTTCTGTAGTCACCTGCCAAGACCCCTCACCTTTCAGGTCATTACACCAGGCCTGCTTCCATGCTACCAACATTCATATCTGCCTTCTTAGGCCATTTAAAAAAGTATTTTACTTTAAAAAATTGTTATTGATTTTAAAGAAAGAGGGAGGGAGAAAGAGATGTCAATTTGTTCTGCTTACTTATGCCTTCATTGGTTGATTCTAGTATGTGTCCTGACCAGGGATGAAACCCGTAATCTTGGCCTGTCAAGACAACGCTCTAACCAACTGTGCTGCCTGGCCAGGGCCTCTTAGGCTGGTTCTGATCAGCAGGTCCCGCTGCCAGTCCCCGACTCAGCAATGTTCGTGGGGACCTTGCTGGGTGCTGTCTTCCCACAGGCCAGCCTCCCGCGTTCTCTCCGTTTTACAGAGTAACCAGGCCAAGTGGTTCAGAGCTGTGCATGTTGAAAGCTCAGGAAGGTGGACTCACGGGCCTCTGAGACGTGGCCACCGGTCCCCAGTGATGGTGGCGGCCAGCGGGCCGGGCAGACATGTCCTCACTCTGTCCCCGGATTCCTGGGCAGAGTCCCACCGCGACCTGGGCCGGGTGGGTGGTGGGGTTCTCACTGGCCTGCTCAGAGAAGAGCATGTGTTCACAGTGGCCTGTTTGCGGAACTCTCCAAGTCTTGGGTTGGAGGGAAGTCTGTCTGGAGGGGAGTGGGCTGCATCCCTAGCACAGCCTTGGCACACCACTGGTCAGTATTGGGAGGAACTGAGAGAGGGAGCCGTCCCGTCCAGCTGCTCTGAGCCTCACTCAGGATGCGGGGGACCAGGGGCCCTAGGGAGTTGGCAGTGGGTGGAGGAACCGGGGAGGCCCTTGTGGACTTCAGCTGTCACTTAGTTCCCTGTGTTCGGCGCTGCCCCCTGGGGGACCTCCACGTGACCCGTGTGACAGTGAGGAAACTAATGCCCAGGAAATGGCTGTTTCGTAAAAAGCTGGTAAGATTGGCTGAAGAAACCACCCTTTAAACTGGTCGGAGTGGAGTTTGGGACCTAAGCCTCGCAGGACCCATGTGTGCATTCACTTTCTCCCGGTCGGGCACCCTCCCAGTGGGGGTAGAGGAGGAGTCCGGCTGGAGGGCTGGCGTCAGCCCTGGAAATAACCCATTCTCAAGGGCCTCTCAGTTTCCCACCCCTCTGTGCCCTTTCCCTGCCCAAGAGGGCCCTGAAGCCCAGTGCGAGTGCCCGCAGATTTGCTAGGAAATGTCTCCGAGGGGGCTGGGCCTCCAGCCTGGAACCTCCTGGCCGGGTGGCCGGGGTGACAGTGCGGAAACGCACTCCTTGTCGCTGTGACGGCACCGGAACCACAAGAGGAAGTGCACTCCGCCCACCCGAGGCCAGAGAAGCCTCCGGTCCAAGGCAGGTGAGTGGTGGGGCTCTGGGCCTCAAGGGCGCTTCTGGGTCCAGGAGCATTTGGAGCAGGAGGGCGGACATGCCTCGAGGTGGGTGAGGCCCCTGACGAAATGTGTCCATAATGGAAGCTTTGTCTGGCCAGGTTTGGGGGCTGACTTCCTCCTCATGGGCCACACTGCTGCTCTGAGAAATGTCCCCATCTCAACCCCTGACCAAACTCTCAGCTCCACCTGCACTGGGCACTGCCAGGGAGGCACCATGGTGTCTGGTTGTGTTGTCTCCCCGGGGCCTCTACGCTTGTTGACAGTCGGGTCGCTGTGCAGAAGCAAGTGTGCGTTCCGTGGTGAACACTGAGAGTGGGGACAGTGCTAGGTTGTTGGGGTGTCTCCGTCTCCAGGAAAGATGACCCTGAGCCTAGGAGTGGCCAGTCCTGGCGGCCGACTGGTGGAGAGGGACCCCACTCCACCCGGGCTACTGGACTCTTCCAGGCCTGAGTTGGGAGGGGCGGTGGTCACAGTCATAGTTCGGGGCCTGGGCCCTCTAACACTCTTGGCCCGGAGCCTGCAGCTCTGACCTGGCTGCCAGACCTTGTCTAGGTGGTGCCTTGGGAAGAGGGTGAGCCCGCAGGCCTCCGGGGGACGCACAGTGTGCGGACCTGGAGACACGGAGCGGGCAGCAGGCCAGGTGAGCAGCGGGCTGGGGGGGGGGGGGGGGAGGGGGGCAGTGCCAGCCCCGCTGTGAGTGAGGGCGAGGCCAGCGCTCAGACTTGGTGTCTGCAGCGCCAGGGTCCACCAGCCCTGTGGTTCTTGCACACACACAGCACCCCACTGCCTGCACCTGACCCCCACTCCGAACTCCAGAGCCTGACAGCTTGGGGAGTTGAGTGGGGCGGGTGCAGAGGAAGTGGTTTGTCCCCAGCTGGGGAGTTGCAGGGGCCCAAGTCCCTGGTTCCGCTCCTGCAGGGGGAGGGGGAGGGGGAGGAGAGAAGAGGCATCTCTGACCACAATCTGCCCCTCCTTACGCAGCGGCTCCTCAAGCTGCCGGGCTGTACCCGCACCAGCATCCGCACCCGCACCAGCATCCGCACCCACACCCGCACCAGCACCCGGAGACTGGGTATTGGGATCCTTCCAGGTCAGAGCAGAGGCAGAGCTCCATGAGTCCGCAGGGCCAGGTGGGCTGGCTGCCCTGCGCCCATTGCGAGCCCAGGCCCCGCGGCCCCGTGTGCAGAATAGTGACAGCGCGGGAACAGCTGCCTCGCTGCAGCCCCTCCACCTGCCCCAGTGGCTCTGGCAGAAACAGAAGCTCTGACATAGGGAGGATAAGCTTGGGGCAGCTCTGATCACAGGGCAGATGCGAGACGCAGACCTATCTCTGCCCATCTGAGTGAAACGTCACTCAGCTCAGGTCCTGTCAGCCTGGGTCGTCATTCCCTCTCCTGGGACAGAGTCCCTTGGGCGCTGTGTATGTGTACACACACATGTGCTGTGGAGGGGTGTGTGTATGTGGGAGCTCATGTCCACATGTGAGTGCCCTTCCCACAGCCCACTGCCCCCCGGAGCTGTGTCGGGGAGGCTGGGCGGCCTGCCCGGCCCCGGCGCTCACTTTGACCCTGGGAGGTCAACCCATAGTTGAGTGAGGCCATGGCTGTGTCCCTCAGCTTCCGGATCTGATCAGGTGGTCTTGTTGCTCCGCACCAGGACCTCGCCCTGCCCAGCCCCGCCCGCCCTCGCCTGGGCCCCGTCTGGCCCAGCACTGTGGCTGCCCTTGCATTCAGGTCCTGGAAGATTAGATGATGGTGGTGCCAAGCTCCACTGGAAGGGCGCACGCCTACCCTGGGGACAGGGACGTCCACATGCCTGCCTCGGGGATGGGGAGTCCGCACATCTCACGTCTGCTCTGGACGTGCCCGCCTTCTGTAACGAGGACGCTGACACTAAGGTTGCCAGCAGCTTTCCAGGCTCCCACCCCCAGAGGCATGCTCTGCTCTGAGTTATAACCCACACGCCATTCGTGGTGAAGTGGAAATGCAGTGTTTTGTCTACATGTAGCCATGAAGTCGTCCACCACGGCCCTGCCCCCACAGCTCCCCCGGCCCCCCTGCAAGGTAGCACGGCTGCCAGATACGCAGCTCAGCAGGCTTTCCCCAAAACCCCATGTGAAGGCAGGACGCTGGGTGGGAGGCAGGACGCTGGGTGGGTGGGAAGCAGGCGGGAGGCCGGGTGGGTGGGAAGCAGGCGGGAGGCCGGGCGCGTGCGTGGGTGGGAAGCAGGCGGGACGCTGGGTGGGTCCTGGACGCTGGACGCTGGTGAGCAGGGCAGCTCCCAGCCCGGTTGCAGTTGTGGCACAGGCCAAGGGCGAGGGTGAGGCTGCATCCATCTGTCCGTCCGTCCGCACATCTGATTCCTGAGCCCGGAGCTGCCTCCTGTGGCAGGGGAAGAATGCAGCAGGTGCCTCTGCTGCTGAGAGAGCGGCCGTTTCCCCAGGAGCTGGTGCAGGGAGAGCCGGTGGCAGGGAAGGCAGGCCAGCTCCCTAGGGTCTGGCCCCAGGAGAGGGCAGAGCTGCAGCGGGTCCAGAGGGTGCGTGCCCCCTGCCGGCTGCGGGTGCGAGGCCTGTGTCCATGGGTGCCGTCCACTGTGAGGGGCAGAGTGTGAGCGCAGGGAGCGCAGGGTGAGTCTGAGGGGGTGGGGAGCTGCTCAGGTTCCGGCTCCACACCCTTCAGGGGACCTGGCCTCCCTGGCAGGCGCCTCCTGCAGTCAGGGTCCAGCTCAGTTCTGGCCAG
Organism: Antrozous pallidus; assembly: GCA_027563665.1. Taxonomy (NCBI): domain Eukaryota; kingdom Metazoa; phylum Chordata; class Mammalia; order Chiroptera; family Vespertilionidae; genus Antrozous; species Antrozous pallidus. Next base: position 1,159,159 of record CM050522.1, read on the forward strand.
AGAGTGTCAAGCTGGCCCCAGGGGCTGCCCCACCCCAGGGGACACTGCTTTGGGCTCAGGGCTGGAAAGCAGCCAGCCCGCCCTTCCTGCAGGCCTCTGGGACCTGCCAGGGTGGGTCCCGCCCTGCCAGGGTGGGTCCCGCCCTGAGCTGCCCGAGCTGCCCTCCCCATCGGCTCACGTGCCCCACCACCAGCATCACTAATGTGTGCCTGTTTTCACTTCATCGGCAGCAGGTAGCTCCTACTGTCGGACTTCTTCCTCCCCCCTCCTCCCCCCCTCCTCTCTCTTCCTTCCTTCAGTGTTTTGCAGAAGAGGTTTGTTTTCCATCTGCCATTGCCCCAAAGCCCTAGGCAGCGAGGGGAGCCCACGGAGGCTGGCCGGGGAGGCGTGCTGGGGGCTGCAGTTGAGCACATTGAGGACCGGGCCCACGGGGGCTGGTCCAGGCCCAGCTGGCATTGACCGGCTCATTTCTCCCGACAGGAAGCCCCGCCCCGCCAGCCCCTCCATTCACTCAGAGAGCTGGGCCTTGAGGATGGAGTCAGGAGGAGGGGTCTCGGCAGCCCCAGCCCTCCCCGCCAGCCCCCAGGGGCCAGAAGATGGGCCTGGCGGCTCCTCCCCGGAACCGCCCAGCACAGACCCGGGGAAACTGCAGGCGCTGCCCGTCAGGCCCGGAGCCCACCGCGAGGCCCCTGCCCCGAGGAGCCCCGCAAGGGAGCGGAGCTGCGATGTCAAGACCCCTGACCGGGACAGCGGGATCCACAGCCCCACCTGCAGCGTGCCCACCGGGCCCTTCTCCTGCCGGGGGGGCAGCGAGGCCGCCGGGGCGGAGGCCGACAGCGGCCTGGGCCAGGGCAGCAGCCAGGAGCCCGTGGAGAACAGCCCCCCGGGGGCCAAGGTGGGTCGCCCTCCTGCCCAGGATGGGGTCCTCCAGGGGGTCTGAGGCGGCAGTGGCCTCACTCGCACTTGGTGCCAGTAGTTGGGTGCCTGCTCAGACACCAGATTCACAGAGGCCCCTGGACGGGCTGGGGAGCACCCCCAGCAGGCCCTGCTCTGGAGCCTGGCGGCCGCCCTGCAGAGCCCCCCTGAGGAAGGCACACACATGGGCCCCCAGGATGGGGCGGCGGCGGGAAGGGAGCCGGTGGGGCGGGTGGCCTGAGGAGCTACTGTGTCCACGGCAGGGAGCCCGGGGCTGGCCTCACAGACAGCATCCTGGGCTCTGCACCGTGTGGAGGACAGAAACGGAGCAGACACCCTGCGAGAGTAGCCCGCACTGGGAGGCCAGCGGCTGCCCCTGGAGAAGGGGGCATCTGAAGGGCAAGGCTGGGGCCCTGGCTGTGTGCGGGCTGCTGCAGCAGCGCCAGGAGACAGGCCTGGGGCCAAGGGCAGCTGCCAGCATGACTGCCCAGAGCCAGCCTCGGGGCTGCTGGTCGGGCTGTGATCGGTCTGTCATCCTCTGAGTGTGAAGAGGCCACAGGTCAGCTGATGCAGCCACTGCCAAACGGTGACTCCCAGTTTCCAGGACAGCGCCACCCAGAGACCCCATGGGCAGCTGCAGGGCCGCTGGAGGAGGCGGGGGGAGGGGCTAGGGCAAGACGCTTTCCTGTAGCTTCTGAGGGAAGGAACAGGTGAAGCGATTGAGCACATTGAGGACTGGCCCGTGTGAGTGGTCCCAGTGGGCTGAGGGCACAGCTGTCCCTGGATATCTGGTATGGCCTGGGTGATGGGAGGCGGGGCGGGACCAGCAAACAGGGTGAGCATCATAAAATGGAAATAAAGAAATGCTGTTACTATGGCCCCACCACCTGGGCCTCTCCAGGGGAGCCGCCTGCCCGTCCCAGGTCCTGGGCAAGTGCAGGCCTCAGGGTGGCCCTTCTGCCCACCCAGCCTCTGGGTGCTCCCAGGGCAAGGCTTTGTGTCTGTCACATGAAAATGGCATGTTACATTGCCATGGCGGGGAACAGGTCTATGTTCTTCCTCACGGGGTTCTGATTTGTCGCTCGTTTGGCCCATTTATTGCACACGGGCCCAATCATCAGGCAGGGCTCTGGACCAGGAGCCGGGACCCTGTGCCCCAAGTTCCCATCGGGGGACGAAGGGGTGCTGGCCTGGGGAGGCCATGCAGATGTGCATAAATGTCAAATTGGCCTGTGTTGTGTGGAATTAGGTTCCTTCTTCTAGTCTTAATTTGTTGATTGTTCTTATCACAAAAGGATGTTGCATCTTGTCAAATGGTTTTTCTGTGTCAAATTTCCCTTCATTCTGTATTACACTGATTGACTTTCCTCTAGTGAACCATTCTTGTATTCCAGAAACAAATTCCACTTGCTCATGGTATATGATCCTTTCATTTTTTATTTCTTTAAAACATGTGCTTACTGATTTCAGAGAGGAAGGGAGAGAAAAAGAGGGGTAGAAACATCAGCACTGAGAGAATCATCAGTTGGCTGCCTCCTGCAGGCCCCACACTGGTAACTGAGCCCACAGCCTGGGCATGTGCCCTGACCGGGAATCAAACCAGGACCTCCTGGTTCACGGGTTGGTAGTCAACCATTGAGCCACAGCGGCGAGGCTGAGTTCAATTTGCTAATGTTTTGTTGAGGATTTTTGTATCAATACTCATCGGGGATATTGACGGGTAGTTCTCCTGTAATATCTGTGTCTGGCTGTGGTATGAGGCTAGTGCTTGTCTCACAGAATAAACTTGGAAGTGTCTTTAACTTTTTGGGAAAATCTGAGACAGATGATTCTCCGGTGTTGTTAATTTTCCAGTGAAGCCACTTGGATTTCTGTCGGAAGGTCTTTCATGGCTCATTCTCTCCTCACTGCTGGGCTGTCCGGATTTTCAGTCTCTTTGTGAGTCAGTCTCGGGGGCTTTGTGTCTCACAGAATTCCCGTTTCTTTGTGCTCTCCGGTTACCCGCAGTGCTCTTACAGTCCTTTTCATTTCGGTGGCATCAGTGGTCATGTTTTCTCTTTCTATGTCTGATATTAGTTATTTGAGTCTTCTCTTTTCTTCTTAATTTAATGACGGATTTGTCAATTTAATCGATTCTTTAAAAAAAACTCTGAATTTTGTTGATTTGTTTCATAGTTTTTCTATTCTGTTTCCCTTATATTCTAATCTCTACTGTTTTCTTCTTTGGAGCTGCTTTGGGTTTAGTTCTCGTTCTCCCAGCTTCCTGAGCTGCTGGCCGGGCTGTGGGCTGAGGCCCGTCCTGCACGCGCCAGCCACCTGCAGCTCCGCGGGGTCTCCGGGCCGTCTCGGCAGCCGCCCACACAGGCGGGACGCTGCGCTCTTACTCGCACTTTCCTCAGGCATTTTCTAGTTTCCTTTGTGACTTTTTGTTTGTTTGTTTGTTAATCCTCACCTGAGGATATTTTTTCCATTGACTTTTTAGAGAAAGTGGAAAGAAGGAAGCGAGAGAGAGACATTGATGTGAGAGACACATCGATTGGTTGCCTCCCACATGTGCCCCAACTGGAACTGGGGATCGAACTACAACTCAGGAATGTGACCTTGACTGGGACTCGTACCTGTGACCCTGTGGTGGGCCAACACTCTAACCACTGATCCACACCAGCCAGGGCTATTGATTTCATTTTATTCTATTATGGTTAACAAAGAAATTTTATTTTTAAAATTCATTATATTTATATTTTTTTCAATTATAGTTGACAGACAATATTATATTAGTTTCATGTTTATTCCCCAGTGATTCAACATAAATTTTAAATATATATATTTATATTTATATATTATTGATTTCAGAGAGGAAGGGAGAGGGAGAGATAGAGATCAATGATGTGAGAGAATCATTGATTGGCTGTCTCTTGCACACCCCCTGCTGTGCCCTTGGTATGTGCCCTTGGCTGGAATCAAACATGGGACCTTTTAGTCCCTAGGCTGATGCTCTATCCAGCTAGGACTAGACATAAAATTTATTAAATGATCATTCCTATAAATATCATACCCTTCTAACACCATCCACAGTGATTTGGAACTAGAGGCCAGGTGCATGAATTCATGCACAGGTGGGGTCCAGCCTGCACACCTTGGGGCCGATTAGGGTGGATGTCCAGGAGGGAGGGGCCACAGGTGCTTGGCAAGCCAGTCGATGGGACCATTTGCATATTAGCCTTTTATTATAAAGGATTGCCATTTTATTGTTTATATATACATACATATATTTAAATCTTTATTGTTGATAGTATTACATGTCCCCTCTTTCCCACCATTGACCCCCTCCAGCCCACTCCCATCCCACCCCAGGCCTTCAGCACTCCACTGTCCGTGTCCATGGATCATGCATAGATGCACACAAGCTCTTTGGTTTGATTTTCTCTCACCCAACCCCCCAGCTTCTCTAAGATTTTGCATTCTGTTCCTTGCTTCCATGTCTCTGGATCCACTCTGTTCACTTTATCTTGTTCGTTAGATTCCACATATGAGGAAGATCATGAAATACTTGTCTTCCTCTGACTGACTTATTTCACTCAGCATGATGCTCTCCAGGTCCCTCCAGCTGTCTCAAAGGGTAAGAAATTCTTCTTTTAATTGAGGCATAGTATTCCATGGTGTAAATGCACCATAGCTTTTTATCCACTTGTTTACTGATGGGCACTTGGGCTGTTTCCAGATCTCAGCTATTGTAAATTGTGCTGCTATGAACATAGGGTGCATACATTCTTTATAATTGGTACTTCAGGTTTCTTAGGATATATTCCCAAAGTGGGGTCACTGGGTCAAATGGCAGTTCCATATTTAATTTTTTGAGGAAACTTCATACTGTTTTCCGTAATGTCTGCACCAGACTGCATTCCCACCAGCGGTGCGCGAGGGTTCCCTTTTCTCCGTATCCTCGCCAGCACTTGTTTGTTGATTTGTTGAAGATAGCCATTCTGACAGGTGTGAGATGATACCTCATCATTTTAATCTGCATTTCTCTAATGATCAGTGACTTTGAGCATGTTTTCATCTGCCTCTCGGGTGTTTGTATGTCTGCTTTGGAGAAGTGTCTATTTAGGTTCGTTGCCTATTTATTTTTATTGTTTAAAGTATTATATATAGTAGTACATATATCTCCTTTACCCCCCCCCCCATTGACCTTCCCCAAGCCTCCTCTACCCGCTCTCACATGTCCTCATATCCCCCCCCAAAGTGTCTTGTGTCCATTGGTGTGCTTATTTACATGCATAGAAGTCTTTCGGTTGATCTCTTTTCCCATCCCTCCCCAACACCCCCAGCCGTCTCACTGTAATTTGACAGTCTGTTTAATGCTTTACTGCTTCTGTATCTATCTTTTTGTTCATCAGGTTATAATGTTCTTTATTTTCTATGAATGAGTGAGATCATGTGGTATTTTTCTTTCATTACCTGGCTTATTTCACTTAACATAATGCTTTCCAGGTCCAGCCATACTGCTACAAATGGTAAGAATTTCTTCTTTTTATAGCAGCGTAGTATTCCATTGTGTAGATGTACCATAGTTTTCTAATCCACTCATCTGCTGATGGGCACTTAGGCTGTTTCCAAATCTCAGCTATGGTGAATTGTGCTACAATGAACATAGGGGTGCATATATCCTTTCTGATTGGCGTTTCTAGTTTCTTGGGATATATTCCTAGAAGTGGGATTACTGGGTCAAATGGGAGTTTCATTTTTAGTTTTTTGAGGAAACTCCATACTGTTCTCCACAGTGGCTGCACCAGTCTGCTTTCCCACCAGCAGTGCACGAGGGTTCCTTTTTCTCCACATCCTCGCCAGCACTTGTCGTTTGTTGATTTGTTGATGATAGCCAGTCTGACAGGTGGGAGATGGTACTGCATTGTTGTTTTGATAATTATCTTTCAGATAATTAGTGATTTTGAGCATGTTTTCATGTGTCTCTTGGCCTTCTTTCTGTCTTCTTTTGAAAAGTTTCTATTTAGGTCCATTGCCCATTTTTTTATTGGATTATTTATCTTCCTTTTATTAAGTTGCATGAGTTCCCTGTAAATGTTGAAGATTAAACCTTTATCAGTGATAACAATTGCAAATATGTTCTCCTATACAGTGGGCTTTTTTGTTTTGTTGATGGTTTCTTTTGCTGTGCAAAAGCTTTTGATTTTGATGTAGTCCCATTTGTTTATTTTCTCTTTTGTTTCCATTGCCCTAGGAGAAGTATCAGTGAAGAAGTTCTTTTGGCATGTGTCTGAGATTTCTCTGCATGTGGATTCCTCTAGTATTTTTATGGTTTCCCATCTTATGTTTAAGTTTTGTATCCATTTTGAGTTTATTTTTGTGTATGGTGTAAGTTGGAGGTCTAGTTTCATTTTTTTTTGCATGTATCTGTCCAATTTTCCCAACACCATTTGTTGAAGAGATTATCTTGACTCCATTTTATGTTCATGCCTCCTTTGTCAAATACTAATTGGGCATAGTGGTTTGGGTTGATATCTGGGTTCTCTATTCTATTCCATTGGTCTATATGTCTGTTCTTGTACCAGTACCAGGCTGTTTTGAGAACAGTGGCTTTGTAATACAGCTTGAAATCTGGTATTGAGATCCCACCTACTTTGTTCTTCTTTCTCGGGATAGCTGTGGTTATTGGAGGTCTTTTTTTTTTTTTTTATTCCAGATGAATTTTCGGAGAGTTTTTTTTTTTTTTTTGGTCTGTGAAATATGCCATTGGTATTTTAATGGGGATTGCATTGAATCTGTAGATTGCTTTGGGTAGTGTGGACATTTTGATAATGTTGATTCTACCAATCCATGAACATGGAATGTTCTTCCATCTGTTTATGTCTTTCTCTACCTCTTTTTTTTCTGTGCTCTGTAGTTTTCTGTTTATAGGTCTTTTACCTCCTTAGTTAAGTTTATTCCTAGGTATCTTAAGTTTTTTGGTGCAATGGTAAATGAGATTACTTTTTTTAGTCTCTCTTTCTGTAAGTTCATTATTGGTGTATAGAAATGCCATAGAGGCCCGCTCCTATGGCCCACCAGTGTTTGACCGAGAGGCTTTTGTGTCTTTTTCTCTTGTTTCCCCCTTCACGTCCAGTGGCATAGCCGTGGCTGCCCCTGGCGGCGCTCCGGAGGGGATGGAAACTGAAGCAATGAAAGGTTATGCACCACATCATCTGGCAAAATGGGCAGTGGTCGGCAAACTGCAGCTCGCAAGCCGCATGCGGCTCTTTGGCCCCTTGAGTGTGGCTCTTCCACAAAATACCATAGCCTGGATCCTAGATTCACTAAGATGGCGGCATAGGTAAACACCTATTGTTCTGCCCCCACGCAATGATTTAAGAACTACAACGTAACAGCAGAACAGACATCACCCAGAATCGCCAGAAAGCTGGCTGAGTGAAAACTCCACAAATAAGAGTAAAGGTGGGACACTGAGACTCAGAGGAGCGGCGGGAGCGCAGCCTTTCAGACGGAAACAGGTTAGGAGCCGTCCTGGTCGCGCGAGTGGGCTGGGGCTGGAGCAGCAACCCCGGCTGGATTTCGCCAACGGGGAGGGCAGAGACATCCCACTACACGGATTCCCCAGTGCCAGGCAAGGTCCGAGATCTGGGGTACGTGGGGACGTCCCACTGCATAGATTCCCCAGTGCCAGGCGAGGTCCGAGGTCCGGGGGACGCACCCTGGAAGTGGAGCGTGGCAGAGGCTCCTAGTCTGTGAGAAACCCGGAGGCGGCGAAAAGAAGTTTCCATGCAAGGGTCACACAAACCCACGACTTGCCCCCTGGAAACTTGTCTCCTGGTTCCATAAACCATCTATTTTACAACCCTGGGCTAGACTTTGGGTGTGCAGACTCATTTGGGGAAAGGCAGAGTTGTCTGGCAAGGGGAAGAGACTAGCGGCTTTATCTTGGAGGTGTATGCAGCCATCCCCATCTAACAGAGACCCGCACGCACCAGCGCTGCATAGGACATAGCTGATGCTGAGGCTGCCTGCGCAGCTCAGAGACTCCACCCATCCAACCTGAACACAGTCTCCCTTCTCAGCCAATTGGCCTGGAGGTCAAACCCTCCTAGGGCTAACAACAACAAGCTGGGTTTAAATTAAAAAATACTGTGCAACCCATAAAGGATTGCAGTAAGAGTACCCACCTCAGGTAACTGGGGAGGCTGAGCCACTGTCCCTTTGAGGATATCTACCACATAAAGCAGCCACCATGCAGAGATATGGAAAGAAATCAGGTGTGAAAGAAATAGAGGAGAAAAGACGACAAGACATAGAGTTCAAAACCACGGTTATAAGGCTTTGCAAGAGGCTCCTAAGAAAGGCCGATCAACTTAATGAGAATTACGAGGAAATAAACAAGACCAACCAGGAAATGAATGAGACTTACAAGGAAATGAATGAGACCCTCAAGGAAATGAATGAGACCCTCAAGGAAATGAACAAGACCTCTGAGGATACGAACCAGACCCTCACGGATATGAAAAAGGACCAACTAGAAATCAAGCATACACAGACTGAAATAAATATTACACAAAGTCCTAAAAGCAGTCCAGAGGGCCACAAGAACCAAGTCAAAGATTTGAAATACAAAGAAGCAAAATCCACTCGGCTGGAAAAGCAAGAAAAAAAAAGAATTCAGATAATTGAAGATTGCATAAGGGGCCTCTGGGACAACCTCAAGCATGCCAACATCCGAATTATTGGGGTGCCAGAAAAAGAGAGAGAGCAAGATAATGAAAACCTACTTGAAGAAATAGTGACTGAAAACTTCCCCCACCTGGTGAAAGAAACTGACTTAAAAGCCCAAGAAGTACACAGAACCCCAAAATATAGGAATCTAAAGAGGACCACACCAAGACATATCATAATTAAAATGCCAAGAGCAAAAGATAAAGAGAGAATATTAAAAGCAGCAAGAGAAAAACAGATGGTTACCTACAGGGGAGCACCCATACGATTGTCAGCGGATTTCTCAACAGAAACGATGCAGGCCAGACGGGAGTGGCAAGAAATATTCAAAATCATGAATAGCAAGAATCTACAACCAAGATTACTCTACCCAGCAAAGCTATCATTCAGAATTGAAGATCAGATAAAGTGCTTCGCAGATAAGAAAAAGCTAAAGGAGTTCATCACCACCAAACCAATATTATATGAAATGCTGAAAGATATTCTTTAAGAAGAGGAAGAAGAAAAAGGTAAAAATATAAATTATGAACAACAAATACACATCCATCAACAAATGAACATAAAAATCAAGTGAATTGATAGGCTGATGAACTGGTGAATATAACAGAAACATGGACATAGAGAGGGAATGGACTGACAATTCTCGGGGAGAAAAGGGTTGTGAGAAGTACAGCAAGAGATTGGACAAAAATCTTGCAACAATGGGAGAGGACATTGGGGAGGGGGAGGTGAGGGTGGAGGGTGGGATAGGTACAGGGTGGAGGGGAGATATAGGGGGATAAAAAAGGGGAAACAATGTAATTAATAAACTGAACAATAAAGATTTTTTTTAAAAAAGAAAGAAATGTCATAGATTTCTTGGTGTTAATTTTGTATCCTGCTACATTGCCGAATTCAGTTATTAAATGTAATCATTTTTAAAATATATTTTATTGATTTTTTACAGAGAGGAAAGGAGAGGGATAGAAAGTCAGAAACATCGATGAGAGAGAAACATCGATCAGCTGCCTCTTGTACACTCCCTACCGGAATTGTGCCTGCAGCCAAGGTACATGCCCTTAACCGGAATCGAACCTGGGACCTTTCAGTCTGCAGGCCAACGCTCTATCCACTGAGCCAAACCGGTTTCGGCTAAATGTAATCATTTTTTGATGGAGTCGTTAGGGTTTTTTATGTACAGTATCATGTCATCTGTGAAAAAGGACAGTTTTACTTCTTCTTTTCCAATTTGGATGCCTTTTATTTCTTTTTCTTGTATAATCGCAATGGCTAATACTTCCAGTACTACGTCAAACAGGAGTGGTGAGAGTGGGCATCCCTGTCTTGTTCCTGTTCTTAGGGGAAATGGTTGAAGTTTTTGCCCATTCAGTATGATGTTGGCTGTGGGTTTATCATATATGGCTTTTATTATGTTGAGGTATGATCCTTCTATTCCCACCTTGCTGAGAGTTTTTATCAAGAAAGGGTGTTGGATTTTGTCAAATGCTTTTTCTGCATCAATTGATATGACTATGTGATTTTTATCTCTCAATTTGTTTATGTGATGTATCACATTTATTGATTTGCGGACATTGACCTTCTTGGGATAAATCCTACTTGCTCATGGTGTATGATCTTTGTGATGTACTGCTGGACCTGATTTGCTAGAATATTGTTGAGGATTTTGGCATCTATATTCACGAGGACTATTGGCCTGTAATTCTCTTTCACTGTGTCATCTTCATCTGGTTTTTGGTATTAGGGTGATGCTGGCTTCATAGAAGGAGCTTGGAAGTATTCTTTCCTCTTGAACTATTTGGAATGGTCTGAGAGAGAGATTTTAGTTCTTCCTTGAATGTTTGGTAAAATGCCCCTGTGAAGCCATCTGGCCCTGGGCTTTTGTTTGCTGGAAGCTTTTTGATGACTGCTTCAATTTCTTACATAGTTATTTCCGATTGAGATGTTTAGATTCTTTCTGATTGAGTTTTGGAAGGTTGTATTTTTCTATGAATATGTCCATTTCCTACAGATTGTCCAGTTTGTTGGCATAGAGTTGTTCACAGTATTTTTTTTAAACAATCCTTTGTATTTCTGTGGGGTCTGTTGTTATTTCTCCTTTCATTTCTGATTTTGTTTATTTGGGTCCTTTCTCTGCTTCTTGGTGAGCCTGGCTAAAGAGGTCTATCAATCTTGTTTATCCTTTCAAAGAACCAGCTCTTGGTTTTGTTTATCTTTTGTATTGTTTATTTGGTTTCTATGTTGTTTATCTCCACTCTGATCTTTATAATTTCATTCTTTCTGCTTACATTGGGCTTTTCTTGCTGCTCTCTTTCTAACGCTTTGAGTTGTAGGGTTAGGTAATTTATTACCATTGTTTCTTGTTTTTTTCAGTAGGATTGTAGAGCTATGAACTTCCCTTCAAGACTCCTTTCATTGTGTACCATACATAGATTTTGGATTGTGTTTTCATCTTCATTTGTTGCCATGATTTTTTTAATTTCTTTTTTGATCTCTCTGGTCACCCAGTCATTGTTTAATAGCATGCTGTTTAGTCTCCTTGTCTTAGATTGTTTTTATTGTAGTTGATTACCAGTTTTTTTTGCCAGTGTGATCTGAGAAGATGCTTGATATGATTTCTATCTTCTTGAAAATGAAGAGACTTTGCCTGTGATCCAATATATGGTCTATCTTTGAAAATGACCCATGTGCACTTGAGAAGAATGTATATTCTGTGGCTTTGGGGTGAAATGATCTGAAGATGTCAATTAATTCCATCTGGTCTAGTGAGTCATTTAGGATTGATGTTTCTTTACTGATTTTTTGTTTAGAGGATTTGTCCAATGGTGATAGTGGGGTATTAAAGTCTCCTACTATGATTGTATTGCTGTCAATCTCACCCTTGATATCTTCCAGGAGGTTTTTTTTTTTTTAATGTATTTGGGTGCTCCTGTATTGGGTGTGTATATGTTTACCAGAGTTATTTCTTCTTATTGGATTTCTCCCTTTAGTATTATGAAGTGGCCTTTCTCATCCCTTTTTATGTCCTCCACTTTATGATCTAATTTGTCAGATATAAGTATTGCTACCTCAGCATTTTTTAATTTCCATTCACCTGAAAAACCTTTTCCCATCCCTTCACCCTCAGTCTGTGTGCATCTTTTTTTCTGAGGTGGGTTTCCTATGGATAGCAGATATATGGGACGTGTTTTCTTATCCACTCAGTTATCCTATATGTTTTGATTGGGGCATTTAATCCATTTACATTTAAAGTTATTATTGATAGGTACTTGTTTGTCGCCATTTTTATTCTTTACCCCTATGTTCCTTCTTTGCTTCCTATTTCTTCTTTTTATAGAAGACCCTTTAGCATTTCTTGAATTGCTGGTTTGGTGGTGATAAACTTTCTTAGTCCTTTTTTTGTCTGTGAAACTCCTGATTTCACCTTTAATTTTGATTGATATCTTGCTGGGTACAGTATTCTTGGATTCAGACCCTTCCTTTGCATGACTTTGTAAATTTCATTCCATTCCCTTCTGTTGAGAAATCAGTCACTAGTCTGATGAAGGACCCTTTGTAGGTAATTTTCTGTCTCTCTCTGGTGGCTTTTAAGATTCTTACTTTGTCGTTGGTGTTTGCCAATTTATTTATAATGTACCTTGGCGTCGGTCTTTTGGTGTTCATTTTGTTTGGGACTCTGTGAGCTTCTTGGATTTGCGTGGGTTTTTTCTTTCCTATATCAGGGAAGTTTTCTGTCATTATTTCTTCAAACAGGTTTTCTATTCCTTGCTCAGTTTCCATTCCTACTGGCATCCCTATAAATGCAGATGTTGTTTTGTTTTGTGTTGTCCCAAAGTTCCCTTAGGCTCACCTCCTGCTTTTTAATATTTTTTTTCTAGAAGCTGCTCTGCATGGGTATTTTTCCTACCTTGTCTTCTAGCTCACTGATGTTGTCCTCTGCTTCTTATAGTCTACTCTTGATGCTTTCCATTGAGTTTTTTTTACAGCAGTGATGTCATTTTTCATTTCTTCTTGGTTCTTCTTCATTTCCTCTTGGTTATCACACATATTGTCAAATTTGTCTTCCATTCTTTTCAGCCACCTTATGACCATTTCTCTGAATTATTTTTCTGATAGGTTGCTTGCCTCCATTTTGTATACTTCATTTTCTGGTAATGCCTTCTTTTCTTTCATATGTGGGCTGTTTCTTTGTCTTCCTATGGTCTCTCTTCTCCAGGTGTCTGGTTATTTAGTTCTCTCTCTGCTGTGTTGACCTAAAGGCACAAACTACAACACGACAAGGTACAACACACAAGGCACTGAACAGAAATGTATTCACAATATTAATAACCCCAAGTAAAGGTGACCTCCAGAGAAAGGTGAGTTAGAGGATAAGAAAGAAAGAAAGCAGATAAGAAAAAAAGGAGTGCAAAAATGAAATTGGGAAAAGGAAAAAAAGTGTGAGAGAAAAGAAAGAAAAGAGGAACAAACTACATATATGAGGAGAAAACTCCCAACAGATGTCAGCAAAAAATACCCAGAGATGAATGCAAACTACAAACTACAAACAACAGCCAATGTCCAGTGAGGTGAGTGAAAACAGGAGCAAACACCAAACAAAACAAAAAATCAACAGTCTCACAAAGAAGCATAAAAATCCAATATAACCAACAATCAAGCAAACAACCGAAGGAGAAAGAGAAATAAAATTTGGATAGTGAAGAAAGAGAAGAGAGTGGAGCAGGGGATTGGAAATTAGATATATAAGTAGGGCGAAATTTTAACAAGGGATAAAAAGAAGGAATAGGGAAAATCTAAAGCAGGAATAGGGTAAGGGAAATAGGACAATGAAAAGGGAAAAGTGAGAAAGAGTGTTGGCATAAAGGTAAAGTTGAGGTAGAGTAAAATGATTGTAAAGGAAAGATGAAAATAGAATGTAGAACAGTAATCTCAAAAGAAAAGAAAAAGAAAATGAAATGACACTTTAAAAATGTAAAATAGTAGTAGTAATAATATTGATTGAAAATAAAAATGTAATAATTAAAAAGGTAAAATGAAGAGAGGAAAAAGAAAAAAATATTAGTTTCTTAAGTAAAAGATGAAAAAAAATAAAAATACAAATGTGCAGTAGTGAAGGTCATTCACTTCCTCTCCTGTTCTGTTTGGCATGTCTGTTTCCTAGTCAGGACAGAATTGAAGTTCCTGCATCCCACTGATCCCTAATGTTGTAGCCCACAGTCCTGATCTTCAAGCAGGCAGTACGTCTTTATTTCTTATACTCCTTTATTTGTGTTTACACAAGAGTCAATCTGTGATTCAACCCCTGAGTGACAGTGTTTCTGGATTGACCTCTGGGTCTATAGGTCCTCTCTAGCTAGTGCTTAGATTTTGTTTTTCCTGCAGCACTCAATATCAGTTTGGGGGAAAGGGCTGCCCCAGAGCTGGTTCTCTGATGGTTATTCCCTGCTCTGATCCCCATGTTCCACAAAAACAACTTTCCCCTGCAATCTCTTAGAGTGTCCCCAATTGGGTGATCCTACATATTTGGTTTAGTAATTAAAAGCAAGGAGAGAGAGAGAGAGAGAGAGAGAGAGAGAGAGAGAGAGAGAGAGAGAGAGAGAGAGAGAGAAGCCAGAGAAAGCAAACTCTGGTGCTGTGCGCAAGTCTGTGCAGTCTTTTTCCCCCTTGGATCTAAGCAGCTGACACGGTTTAAACTTTTTTAGGCTGTCCTTTTGCGTCCAATTCAGCTATGGGTTACTTTTTATTATAGTTCCCTTCTGTTAGCAGCTCTGCAGACCCCGTTCCACATTTGCAGATCACGCCAGCCCCAACAGCCGTGGATTTTTCTGGTCTCAGACTTCCCCAGGTCCTCCAGCTCCCACAATGCGTATTTATCTCTCCTTTCCGGACCACAGACCTCACCTTACCCCAGGTGAAATTTGACCTTTTGTGAGGGGGTGCAGAGCTCCTCTGAATCCTTGTGCTTGCGCCACTTGGGGAACCGGTGTTCTCAAGTTCGCAGCTGTTTGCTGGGTGTGTACTTGTAGATTTTCAGGCTCTGATAACATCCACTTTCCCCTTCAAGATGGCACGGTCTCCATGTCAGAGCTGGTTGCTCTGGGAGGGAACTCAGCAGCAGTGGGGGCTGCCCGGTCAGGGGAACCCTGTCCAGCTATCCCCCACAGTCTCCTGGAGTATAGCTGTCCCTCAACTCACCAACAAACACCCGCTGTGCGACCACACACTCTCCCTTTGTTCTCTCACTCACACAGTCTTGCAGTCTGCCTTCCCATCAGCAGCCATCTTCCTGAAGCTCCATTGTTTAATTGGATTGTAAGTTGTGTAAGTTCCTTATATATTTTGCATATTAACCCTTGTGTATCATTGCCAAATATGTTCTTCCATACAGTGGGCTCCCTTTTCGTTTTGTTGATGGTTTCTTTTGCTGTGCAGAAGCTTTTATTAGATGTGGTCCCATTTGTTTATTTTCTCCTTACTGTCCTCTGCCCTAGGACAGCGGTCATCAGCTAATGGTCTGTGGGCCTCTGGTTGGCGACCGATGCACAAGAAGATGTATCTGTGAACATGCTGCTACAAAAGATGTTTGAGATTTTGCTGCCTCTGGTTTCTTCTAGGATTTTTACAGTTTCATGACTTACATTTAAGTCCTTTATCCATTTTGTGGGTTTTTTTTTCATTATATATATTTTTATTCTTTAAAGTATTACAAATAGTAGTACATGTGTTTCCTTTTTTTCTCCCATTAACCTCCCCCCGGCCTCCCCTACCCCCCAGCACGTGCCCTCACCTGTCCCCCCTCCCCTCCTTTTTCCTTCACCAGGTGAGGGAAGTTTTCTGCCATTATTTCATCAAACACATTCTCTATCCCTTTTTCCCTTCCTGCCTCTTCTGGCACACTTGCTATGTGAATTTGTAATCTTTCACATCATCCCACAGCTTCCTTAAGCTGTCCTCCTGTCTATTTGTTTGCTTTGTTTTATTTTGTTTTGTTTTTAATCCTCACCTGAGGATATTTTTCCATTGATTTTTTTTTTTAGAGAGAGTGAAAGAGAGAGGGAAAGACAGAAATATTGATGTGAGAGAAGCACATCGATTGGTTTCCACCTGCATGAGCCCTGACCAGAGCCCAGGTCAGGGAGGAGCCTGCAACCAAGTTACATGCCCTTGACTGGAATTGAACTTGGGACCTTTTGGTCCAGAGGCAGATTTTCTATCCACTGAGCCAAACTGGCTAGGGCTGCCCTACTGTTTTTTAATTATTTTTTCTTTTTGGTTCTCTAATTAAATTATTTTTTTCAACTCAGTCTTCTATTTTACTGATCCAATCCTTAGCTTCCCTTAATCTGCTGTGTATTCTTTCCAATTTGTTTTTTATTTGTGCTGTCATTCTTTATTTCTGTTTTCCTAGTTACTATATCTTTTCTCATGCTATTGGGCATCTTTACCATCATTATTCTGAACTCTGTATCAGATAATTTCTTATCTCTGTTTCATTTATCTTTCTTCTGGAGAATTCTCTTGTTCTTTCATTTGGGGTTGTTTCTTTGTCTCCTCATTTTGGCTGCCTGTTTGGGTTTGTTACTATGTAATAGGTAGGTCTAACACGCCTCTCAATCTCTAGTGCAGGACAGTGTCAAATGCTGTTTCTGACTAATTAAATCAGGCAAAGATTCAAAGCTTCCAGTGTCCACCTATGTTTGCAGACTGATTGGATTTAGTATTGACTAGTCCTCCATCAATTGTCCACAGTGTGAAGCAAATTTTTTTCCTAACAGGGTTGGGTGATTGCTTCTGCCTGGAGGCTAATTGTTATTCTTAGTCTCTTAATGGGACTCAGCAACTCCAAACCAATGTGTTTTCCAATAGGGTGGATCAGCTTTCCCCTCCCCCCAAGCAACACTGCCTGGATAGCAATTGTCAGTCTTCATTGGGTCTCCACTTTTGGTTCTCAGTTATCAGGGTTCTCTCCAGCAAGTCTTCAGTTGATTATTTAGGAAGTTTTTCTGTATTTTAGTTGTAATTCCAGTTTGGTCCTGGAGCATTCGCTTACTCCATCACCATTTTTTATCTTTCCTGGATGCTATTTTTTTGAATCCATTCAGCCAATTCATGTCTTTTGATTTAGGAGTATAATCCATTTTCAAGTACTTACTGATAAGAAAGGACTTATGGTTGCTTTTTGTCCCTCTCTCATTGCCTTCCTTTTGTTTCACTGAATTTTGTTCTGATGTGCTTTGATTTCTTTCTCATTTCTTTTTGTGTACATTTTATAGTTATTTTCTTTATGGTTACTATTGCAATTATATAAAATTATTAAAGTTATGCATTTGATTTTGAACTGATAACCTCAATTGCATATAAAAATTCTACTCCTTTACAGCTCTTCTTCTACCCCACTCTGTTATTGATATGAGAAATGACATAGTTATACATTGTATACTCATTAATAAATGTTTAGTTTTAAAATATTCTTATTATTTAAATTTTATGTACAAAAATTACAACAGTGCATGTTACTATATTTATCCATGCATTTACCTTTACTAAGGAACCTTATATTTTTGTACAGCTTATGTTGCTCTCTACCATCTTCACAATTTCAAGGACTCCTTTAAACATTTCTTGTAGAGCAGATATAGTGATAATGAACTCTTCATCTTTAGTTTATTTGGGAAGGTCATAATTTCTTCATTTTAAGGCAGCTTTCTTGGATACAATATTCTTGGCTGACAGTTTTTTTCTTTTAGCATATTAAGTATATTATCTCATTATTTTATTATTATTACTGGAGGCCCAGTGCACGAATTTGAGCATGGGTAGGTTCCCTCGTTCTGGCCAGCAATCAGGACCAATTGGGCCTGGCTGGATGGGGGGAGGGACTGCGGGAGGTTGGCCAGCCACAGGAAGCTGGCTGTGGGAATGCACTAACCACCAGGGGTCAGCTCCAGTGTTGAGCATCTGCCTCCTGGTGGTCAGTGCACATCATAGCTACCGGCCAGTCATCTGGTCATAATGGCCATTTAGGTTTTTATATATATATAGACTAGAGGCTCAGTGCATGAATTCAAGTACAGGTGGAATCTGGCCGGCCTGACCCCAGTTAAGGTGGATCAGGGCTGAGCCTGTCAGAAGGAGGAGATGGTGGGAGGTTGGCCGGTCAGTCTGCCCTGATCGGGGCACAATCAGGGCCAAACCAGCTGGTGGGAGGGGTTTCGGACAATTGGCCAATGGATCCCGCTCCTGATTGGGATGGGTAGGCCAATTGGGGGTGGGGCAGGCCATGGGGAAGGGCTGTGGGTGGTGGGCTGGCTGGCCCCACCCCCAAATGAGGGGGCCAATCGGGGGTCAGCGGCTGGGAGAGGAGCCGTGGGAGGTTGACCAGCCAGTCCCACTCCCAGTTGGTGTTGGGGGGAGGCGATTGGGGGCCCGAGCTGGCTGGGGGGAGGGGCTGTGGGTTGTGGGCTAGCTGGCCCCACCCAAGAATGGGGTGGGGAGGTCAATTGGGGGGCCAATGACCAGGGGAGGGGCTATGGGAGCTTGGCTGGCCAGCCCCACCCCTGATTGGTGTTGGGGGCCGATTGGGGGTGGAGCTGGCTGTGGGGAGGGGCTGTGAGCTGATCAGGGTGGTTGGGGCTCATTGGGAGTGGGGCCTGCTGGAGGGAGGGGCTGCAGGAGGTTGGCCAGTTGGCCCCATCCCCTGATCAGGCTGGTTTGCTGGCAACAGTGGGCGTCATAGTGACTGGTTGTTCCAGTCGTTCTGGTGTTCTGGTCGCTGGCTTTTTATATATATAGATAATGGATCTCAGTGTGGTTCTTTTGTTTTTTAATCCTCACTCAATGATATGTTTTAGAGGAGAGGAAATGAGAGAGAGGGAGAGAGAGAGAAACAGCAATGTGAGAGAGAAACATCATCAGTTGCCTCCTGTGCACACCCTGACAGAGGATCAAACCTGCAGCCTTTGTGGTGTGGGCACAGTGTCCCAACCAACTGTACTGCTTGGTGTGGGTACAGTGTCCCGACCAACTGTACTGCTTGGTGTGGGTACAGTGTCCCGACCAACTGTACTGCTTGGTGTGGGCACAGCGTCCCGACCAACTGTACTGCTTGGTGTGGGTACAGCGTCCCGACCAACTGTACTGCTTGGTGTGGGCACAGCGTCCCGACCAACTGTACTGCTTGGTGTGGGTACAGTGTCCCGACCAACTGCACTACTTGGTGTGGGCACAATGTCCCAACCAACTGTACTGCTTGGTGTGGGCACAGTGTCCCGACCAACTGTACTGCTTGGTGTGGGTACAGCGTCCCAACCAACTGTACTGCTTGGTGTGGGTACAGCGTCCCGACCAACTGTACTGCTTGGTGTGGATACAGCGTCCCGACCAACTGTACTGCTTGGTGTGGGTACAGCGTCCCGACCAACTGTACTGCTTGGTGTGGGCACAGCGTCCCGACCAACTGTACTGCTTGGTGTGGATACAGCGTCCCGACCAACTGCACTGCGTGGTGTGGGCACAGCGTCCCAACCAACTGCACTGCTTGGTGTGGGCACAGCGTCCCAACCAACTGCACTACTTGGTGTGGGCACAGCGTCCCGACCAACTGCACTGCTTGGTGTGGGCACAGCGTCCCGACCAACTGCACTGCTTGGTGTGGGCACAGCGTCCCGACCAACTGCACTGCTTGGTGTGGGCACAGCGTCCCGACCAACTGCACTGCTTGGTGTGGGCACAGCGTCCCGACCAACTGCACTGCTTGGTGTGGGCACAGCTTCCCGACCAACTGCACTGCTTGGTGTGGGCACAGCGTCCCGACCAACTGCACTGCTTGGTGTGGGCACAGCGTCCCGACCAACTGTACTGCTTGGTGTGGGCACAGTGTCCCGACCAACTGTACTGCTTGGTGTGGGCACAGTGTCCCGACCAACTGTACTGCTTGGTGTGGGCACAGCGTCCCGACCAACTGTACTGCTTGGTGTGGGCACAGCGTCCCGACCAACTCCATTGCTTGGTGTGGGCACAGCGTCCCGACCAACTGCACTGCTTGGTGTGGGCACAGCGTCCCGACCAACTGCACTGCTTGGTGTGGGCACAGCGTCCCGACCAACTGCACTGCTTGGTGTGGGCACAGTGTCCCGACCAACTGTACTGCTTGGTGTGGGCACAGTGTCCCGACCAACTGTACTGCTTGGTGTGGGCACAGCGTCCAGACCAACTGTACTGCTTGGTGTGGGAACAGCGTCCCGACAAACTGCACTGCTTGGTGTGGGCACAGCGTCCCGACCAACTGCACTGCTTGGTGTGGGCACAGCGTCCCGACCAACTGCACTGCTTGGTGTGGGCACAGCGTCCCGACCAACTGCACTGCTTGGTGTGGGCACAGCGTCCCGACCAACTGCACTGCTTGGTGTGGGCACAGCGTCCCGACCAACTGCACTGCATGGTGTGGGCACAGCGTCCCGACCAACTGCACTGCTTGGTGTGGGCACAGCGTCCCGACCAACTGTACTGCTTGGTGTGGGCACAGCGTCCCGACCAACTGTACTGCTTGGTGTGGGCACAGCGTCCCGACCAACTGTACTGCTTGGTGTGGGCACAGCGTCCCGACCAACTGCACTGCTTGGTGTGGGCACAGCGTCCCGACCAACTGTACTGCTTGGTGTGGGCACAGCGTCCCGACCAACTGTACTGCTTGGTGTGGGTACAGCGTCCCAACCAACTGCACTGCTTGGTGTGGGCACAATGCCCCAACCAACTGAACTGCTTGGTGTGGGTACAGCGTCCCGACCAACTGTACTGCTTGGTGTGGGCACAGCGTCTCGACCAACTGTACTGCTTGGTGTGGGCACAGCGTCCCGACTAACTGTACTGCTTGGTGTGGGCACAGCGTCCCGACCAACTGCACTGCTTGGTGTCAGTACAGCGTCCCGATCAACTGTACTGCTTGGTGTGGGCACAGCGTCCCGACCAACTGTACTGCTTGGTGTGGGCACAGCGTCCCGACCAACTGTACTGCTTGGTGTGGGCACAGCGTCCCGACCAACTGTACTGCTTGGTGTGGGCACAGCGTCCCGACCAACTGCACTGCTTGGTGTCGGTACAGCGTCCCGACCAACTGTACTGCTTGGTGTGGGCACAGCGTCCCAACCAACTGCACTACTTGGTGTGGGCACAGCGTCCCGACCAACTGTACTGCTTGGTGTGGGCACAGCGTCCCGACCAACTGTACTGCTTGGTGTGGATACAGCGTCCCGACCAACTGCACTGCTTGGTGTGGGCACAGCGTCCCAACCAACTGCACTGCTTGGTGTGGGCACAGCGTCCCAACCAACTGCACTACTTGGTGTGGGCACAGCGTCCCGACCAACTGCACTGCTTGGTGTGGGCACAGCGTCCCGACCAACTGCACTGCTTGGTGTGGGCACAGCGTCCCGACCAACTGCACTGCTTGGTGTGGGCACAGCTTCCCGACCAACTGCACTGCTTGGTGTGGGCACAGCGTCCCGACCAACTGTACTGCTTGGTGTGGGCACAGCGTCCCGACCAACTGCACTGCTTGGTGTGGGTACAGCGTCCCGACCAACTGTACTGCTTGGTGTCGGTACAGCGTCCCGACCAACTGTACTGCTTGGTGTGGGCACAGCGTCCCGACCAACTGTACTGCTTGGTGTGGGCACAGCGTCCCGACCAACTGTACTGCTTGGTGTGGGCACAGCGTCCCGACCAACTGCACTGCTTGGTGTGGGTACAGCGTCCCGACCAACTGCACTGCTTGGTGTGGGCACAGCGTCCCGACCAACTGTACTGCTTGGTGTGGGCACAGCGTCCCGACCAACTGTACTGCTTGGTGTGGGCACAGCGTCCCGACCAACTGCACTGCTTGGTGTGGGCACAGCGTCCCGACCAACTGCACTGCTTGGTGTGGGCACAGCTTCCCGACCAACTGCACTGCTTGGTGTGGGCACAGCGTCCCGACCAACTGCACTGCTTGGTGTGGGCACAGCGTCCCGACCAACTGCACTGCTTGGTGTGGGTACAGCGTCCCGACCAACTGTACTGCTTGGTGTCGGTACAGCGTCCCGACCAACTGTACTGCTTGGTGTGGGCACAGCGTCCCGACCAACTGTACTGCTTGGTGTGGGCACAGCGTCCCGACCAACTGTACTGCTTGGTGTGGGCACAGTGTCCCGACCAACTGCACTGCTTGCTGTGGGCACAGCGTCCCGACCAACTGCACTGCTTGGTGTGGGCACAGCGTCCCGACCAACTGCACTGCTTGGTGTGGGCACAGCGTCCCGACCAACTGCACTGCTTGGTGTGGGTACAGCGTCCCGACCAACTGCACTGCTTGGTGTGGGTACAGCGTCCCGACCAACTGCACTGCTTGGTGTGGGCACAGCGTCCCGACCAACTGCACTGCTTGGTGTGGGCACAGCGTCCCGACCAACTGCACTGCTTGGTGTGGGCACAGCGTCCCGACCAACTGTACTGCTTGGTGTGGGCACAGCGTCCCGACCAACTGCACTGCTTGGTGTGGGCACAGCGTCCCGACCAACTGCACTGCTTGGTGTGGGCACAGCGTCCCGACCAACTGTACTGCTTGGTGTGGGCACAGCGTCCCGACCAACTGCACTGCTTGGTGTGGGTACAGCGTCCCAACCAACTGTACTGCTTGGCCAGGGCGTGTTCATTTTAGACACACCCTAGTTGAAGTTTCTTGAGCTTCTCAAATTTGTTCTTTTCTTTACTCAGATTTAGGGAGTTTTCAGCCATCATTTCCTCAAATAAGCTCTGTTCTGCTGTTAGGACTTTCATCATGAAATATTAGTCTTTTTGTTAGGGTCCCATAAGTTCCTTAGGTTCTCTTTGTTTTTATTCATTCTTTTCTCTTTTTGTTCCTGTGACTTGATGATTTCAAATGACCCTATCTTCAAATTTGTTGAATCATCTGCCTGATAAAATTTCATATTAAACTCCTCTTTTTCATAGTTTCTATGTCCTTGTTAATCTTCTCTACAATCCAAGCCCAGCAGCCTCCTTTGGCCTCACAGCATCCCTAGTCTTCCCTGGCACAGAGTGGGCAGCCCTTGTCAGATCTGCTCTCCAAGGCTCACCTTCCCTGGGTCAGCCTGGCTCTTCTCTCTCCAGCACTCCAGGTCCCAAGAGCTGCTCCACATCGCCCAGGAGCTTCTGCACACTGAGGAGACCTACGTGAGGCGGCTGCACCTGCTCGACCAGGTAGCCTCTGACTGCGGCATGACTTTCTCTACGTTCAGTTTCATAGGCAGTTTCACAGGCAAGCTCCCCATCTTCACAGTGGCTAGACCTTATATTTGGAATACAAATGACTATACTAAAACTCAGACAAATTTAAGTACCCTCCAGGAACT
>CM050522.1:1189676-1192176 GCA_027563665.1 Antrozous pallidus
ATAATAACAATAATAATAATAATCCTATCTAATAAAAGAGTAATATGCAAATTTGGCCGTACTTTCGCTACACCCACAAGCCATGCCCACAGTCATGCCCACCAGCCAATCAGGAGCAGATTATGCAAATAAACCCCAACCAAGATGGCTGCTGCCACTGAGAGCAGGAGGAAGGCTTGGGTTTTCCTGGCAACAGAGGTAGCCAAGCTTTCCACCTGCTGTTGTCTGCCTAGGCCTCCACTCAATGCTACAAAGTTTCAATTATAAAAGATACAGAAATGGTGGCAGCCACTGAGCTGGAGAGAACAGAGGCTTGGGTTTCCCTGGCAATGGAAGAAGCCAAGCTTTCCAACTGCCATTGCTGGCCTAGGCCTCCACTCTAGGCTACAAAGTTTCAAACAGAAATGGCTGCCGCCATGGAGCGAGCAGAAGGCTTGGCTCTGCTCCAGGCAACAAAGTTTCAATTGTAGACATAGACTAATCCCAGATCCCGGGGCCTCTGCTTGGGTCGCTGGGGAACATGGCCAGCCTGGAAACCATCATAGGCCCCTGGCCCAGGCTGCCCCACACCCCAAGGGAACCCCCACCCTGATCTGGGACACTCTTCAGGGCAAACCAGCTGCCCCCCACTCATGCACCAGGCCTCTATTCTATCTAATAAAAGAGTAATTTGCAGATTGACCATCACTCCAACACACAAGAGGGCTGCCCCCATGTGGTAAAAAATCCTGTCCCCATGTGGACACAAGATGGCCACCACAAGATGGCCAGCAGGGGAGGGCTGTTGGAAGGTTCCAGGCCTGCAAGGGAGGGCAGTTGGGGGTGACCAGGCCAGCAGAGGAGGGAAGTTGGGGGCAAACAGGCTGTCAGGGGAGCAGTTAGACATCAATTAGACTGGCAGGGTAGTGGTTAGCGGGTGATTAGGCTGGCAGGCAGAAGCGGTTAGGGGCAATCAGGGAGGCAGGCAGGTGAGCAGTTTGGAGCCAGCAGTCCTGGATTTTGAGAAGGATGTCCGACTGCCTGTTTAGGCCTGATGACCGGGCCTAAATGGGCAGTCGGACATCCCTCGAGGGGTCCCAGACTGGAGAGGGTGCAGGCTGGGCTAAGGGACATCCCCTGCCCCCCGTGCATGAATTTTGTGCACCAGGCCTCTAGTAATAATAATAATAAAGCTATAATTGAGGAAGTTGAAATCTGTCTAATTTGCATTGGGCAGTTGGTATCTGATTGGTTTTCCTGAGGAAGAAGAAAAGAAAAGGCAACATGGGGTTCCATCTGGTGCAGCTCCCCGCTAAGGCCAGCCAGCGCCGCCTCTAAACTCTGGGCTGTAAGGACCAGGCCCCGGGTGATGCTGAGGGCGCCTCCTGGTGGGGGCAGCCATCTTCACTGCTCACCCCGCAGGTCTGCAGTCCATGAGTGGCAGCACACTCAGGGGTGGAATGACCCATGTGTTGTCACAGGCAGACATGGTGCGGGTCACAGCCAGGCTGGACTGCTTCCCCACAGCCTGGACAGATCTGAGCCATGGGAGGTGTGTGGTGAGGGCTCCGTCCCAGGTCAGCACGGTCTGCGGCCATCAGAGGTCACCCACTCCCAGGCCCTGTGACGTGGCACCTTCGTGGGTGAGGCTGGGGTGTTCTGGATGCCGGGGCACAGGAAGGCTCCCCAGCTGAGAACCCCAGTGTGGATGAACCAGGAAGGTGTGGCCTTTGGAGGGCCCCTCAGTTCCACCCAAAGCATAGCCTCCATTTTTGGAATTTTTATTTTGAAATAATTTTAAATCTTTACAAGAAGGTTGCAAAAATGGGGAACTGTTCACATTTTGTCTTGTTTACTTTACAGTCTTTCCATCCACACACACGGGGTCATTAGTTTTCAACCTTTAGGCTCAGTAGCAGCTGGGTAGCCACTGTGTGTGAGTGCGGCGTGTCCTGCTCCCCGGCCCGTGCAGCCACGCTGTCCCCCAGCCCTGCAGACGTCACCTGCTGTCCAGTGTGCTACATTCTCTGGTCCACATGTGCCCTGACCACCAGGAGGCAGCCCAGGACCATGTCTCCGTCTCTGTCTCCATCTCCTTCTCCGTCTCGGCCTTGCACTCTCTGGGTTTGTCTGCGGGGTCTCCACGCAATGAGCACCCTGTCCTGCCTGGGGGACAATCTCCGACTGCCCACTGCTGAGGTGTTCCTGCAATTCGGGGTGCTGCCAGCCCCCCAGGGTGCCAGCCTCTGAGCTCCTTTCCGCGTGCAAGGATGTGTGTGTGTGTGTGGGGGGGTGCCTGGGACAGTGAGAGGACAGCGCTTGGCACACGAGGTTGGTCCGGACAGCATGCTGAGGGCCCGAGGGAAGGTTGTATTGAGGAAAGAGAGTGGGAGCCTGGGAGCGCCTCACCCCACCCACATGGCTGTCCGAGGGTAGGAGGCCAGGCACACCCAGGGCTTTCCTTAGGGAGAGGGGGAAAGTTCCTGACTTCATAGGGGGAGGCGAGGGCAAGGCTCAGTTA
>CM050522.1:1197176-1284845 GCA_027563665.1 Antrozous pallidus
GCCACTAGCCAGCCCCTGGCCTCTAATCCACCCCTCTCCACTCAGAGATGTTTCCCGGGCACCTATGTTGTCACTCTTTGTTCAGAACCCTCCTGGCCTGCAACTGCCTCCCAAGTGCAAGCCAGCTCTCCCGCACACCAGGTATCTGACCAGCCCACCGGTACACCCAGGTGCGCACCCAGCCCCCAGCATACCCGGGTGCACACCCAGCTCCCCGGTCCATACAAAGCCCTTCAGCCCTACCCTCTTGGCTCTCCTCGTTCGCAATGTCAGTTCCCTTCTTGTCCCCTCACCCCGTGTACCATCTGTGTCTGTACCAAAAGCACAAGGACCGGCCATGCAGTCTGCTCCTGAAGTTTGCAGGCTGAGATGGCTCGAGCCCAAGGGCAGAGGCTGCTGCAGCGTGTGGGTCAGCACTGTGTATGTGGGTGGGGGCCCAGCAGGTGCCGCTGCCTCAACTGAGCTCCCCCCTCACGCCTAGCTCAGGCCCTAGAGGAGTGACAGGTCAGGCCTCGCACACCTAGCTCAGGCCCCGTGGGAGTGGCATCTCAGGCCCCAGGCCTCTTGGCTCAGAGCTGGGGCCACAGTTGGTGACTCTCCCATTGTTCCCCTGGGGCAATGGTTGGTCATGCTGCCACCTAGCCAGTCCTAAGGCCAGAGGGAGAGGAGAGGCAGAGGAATGGCGGTATGGGTTCTCCATGGGCTCGTGGTGCAGGAACAAGGCCGGAGGCCCCGCAGCCTTGCTGCGGGCCACACAGCCCAGGGCCTCTGTCCCGCAGGAGAAGATGCACAAGCTCCTGGAAGTGTACGAGCAGCTGGGCGGGGAGGAGGCAGTGGTCAACCCGGCCAACGAGCTGATCAAGGAGGGCCACATCCAGAAGCTGTCGGCCAAGACCGGCGCCACCCAGGACCGCCACCTCTTCCTGGTGAGCCCCGCCCCGCCCCGCCCCGCCAGCCCTGCCCTGCCCTGCCCAGCTTTCTCTGAGGGCCCTGGCAGCAGCCTGCCCCTCATACCACTGTCCCTGCGGAAGTTCAACAGCATGGTCCTCTACTGCGTGCCCAAACCGAGGCTCCTGGGCCAGAAGTTCAGTGTCCGGGAAAAGATGGACATCTCCGACCTCCAGGTGGGTGAGCCCCCGCCTCCCCTGCCCAGGGAGGCACAGAGCAGGCTTGGGACACCTCTGGCCCCCGCTGTGCAGCCCCCACTTCTGTGAGCCTCTGCTCTGTCGGGGCCCAGGCATGGCAGGGCTGCCACAAGGCTGCGGAGGCCTGGCGTCCTCGGCTGGTGGGCAGGCACCCGTCCCTCTGCTTGGCCCACCTGCCAGGGAGGTACTGTGGGGCTCGCGCTCACAGGCAAAGGGTGGCCAGGACCTCGGCTGGGCCCTGGCCCCTGTGCGGTCAGTGCTCAGGGCCTCCTGACAGGTCTGCAGGCGAAGTCGAAGCGGGAGCCTGACTTGTCCATGCTCCGTCTCCTGCCCCCCCTCTGGGCCCATGAGCTCCAGGGCCTGAGCTGGGCAGCAGGGCCGGGCTGCGGATCGATAGGGTCTCAAACATAGTGACCGAATCAAAGTATTTGGTCCATTCTAGAAAGTGAAGTTTTGCCCTAGAGATACAAAAAAATTCTTACTTTGAAATTCTCTGAATCCAGGTTTAAGAAATACATTAAATACATTAAAAGTAACAACCAACAACTATAGTTAGCAGAAACTAGTTTTCTAGTGTTTCCCTCTGAAAAAAGGAAAGAAAGAAAAGAGTCAGTGCCCCCCCCCCCCCCCCCCCCCCCCCGGTGTGTCAGAGCGGTGGCCCTCCGCCAGGGCTGCTCGGGGAGGCCGCCGGGGCCAGTGGGCAGCCGGCCCTGCCCCGCGGCCTGGTCTGCGGGGCACACTGAGGCTGCCGGCCAGGCACTCCGCTCTCCACCCGCCCGTCAGGTGTCCCGCCCGTCAGGTGTCCCGGCCTGCTGTGGGTTCTCTGGTGGGAGTGGGGCGGGCAGGCTGGTGGGGGAGAGGCCGCAGCCGGCCCTCCTGGGCCTGAGCCCCACACCCCTCAGAAGGCTCGGGGAGGGGAGGGCAGGGCTGCAGTGCAGCCGCCTGGGGACCGTTTCCTCTGTCCTTGGCCATGTGCTCGTAGGTGCAGGACACCAGCAAACCGCCGGCCGCCCCCACGTTCGTCCTCGCGGGAAGGAGCCGGGCTCTGGAGCTGCGCGCCCGGTAGGCTCAGCCGCGCAGCCCTCGCTGCTGTGTGAACTCTGTCTTTGGCTGGGAATTTCAGCCCGCAACTTCTTCCTAAACCAGACGACCTTGCTGTGTGTTTTTATGTATTCATTTATTTGTGGTTTAAACTGTAACTGAATGAGGGGAGCCCATGAAGGCTAAGCCTCCCTCCCCTTCCCACCCCTCACACGCCTGCAGGGTCTCTGTACTCACACATGTGTATTTACATTTAAAGTCACAGGTGGCTATTTACTGTATAGCCTGTCTGCATCTTGCCTTTTTCACTTTTTTTTTTTGCAGTATAACTTAGATTTAATAGTCGTACACATGTTTTCCTTTTCCCCCCCCATTATCCTCCCCCAGCCTCCCCTACCTCCCAGGGTATATCCCCACCTGCCCCCCTCCCCGCCCCAGTGTCTTTCATTCATTGGTTATGCTCATATGCATGCATACAAGTCCTTCGGTTGATTTCCCCCAACATCCGCCCCCCACCCTTCCCAGCCTTCCCCCTGTAGCTTGACAGCCTGTTCAATGCCTCCCTTGCCTTTTTCACTTAATTTATCAGAAATCATCTTAATCAGAGTACCTTTCCTAAAGCAATGTAATTCTTCACGAGGATAACTGACTGGCTCTCTGGCAGCCCCAGGCTCTGCAGGGTCTGGCCACAGCACCTGTCCCAGGTGTGGTGCAGGCGCGCTAGGCCTGCCAGGTGGGCTCCTGAGGCAGAACCGCGGGCCATAGGGCAGCACATCTGCTTTAAGGGCCGGTAGCCATTGTCACACCACCGTGGAGGGCCGTGCCAGACCTGTGCTCAGACTGGTGACGGCGTGTGGGAGACCCTTCCTCCCACCCAGGGCCTTGGTGATAGCCCACTGTTGTCACACCTCCCCTTCAGAGGCCTTTGCATACCACACCCGCCCACACCAGACCCCATCTGACCCATGTGACTACACCTGCCCCCTCTGGCCAGTGTCCCGGAGCCCTGCAGGCCGTCTTCCGGGTCTGAAAGTGCCCTCGGAGACTGTGTGCTCAGGCATGGCAGCAGGGCGGGGAGGAGTCAAGCGGTTACTCAGGATCCCAGGCTGACGTCATAAAACCTGTCTCTGTTTCTCCAAGGACGGAAGAGGAGAAGAAAGAATGGATTCAGGTGAAGCTCCTGAAGCTTTAGAGTAACTAAATTACCTAGTTCTTGAGCAGGTGGTTACTCCCTGTTGGAACAAAGGCTTGAGTAGCCCCAGGCAGTGCCTACCTGTCCGTCTGCCTGAACGTGGTGGAGTGGCCAAGTTCATAAGCTCCTTAGACACCAGGCGCTTTTCAATTTGCTTGCTTGGCCCCCCAGTAAATAAAGAAACATAAAGAGCTGGCCAGCGTTGCTCAGTGGTTGAGCATAGACCTAGGTAGGAACCACGGTTCGATTCCTGGTCAGGGCAGATCCCGGGTTGCTGGCTCCATCCCCAGTGGGGGGGGGGGGGGGTGCAGGAGGCAGCTGACCAGTGATTCTCATCATGGTTACTTCTCTCTCTCCCTCTCCCTTCTTCTCTGAAATCAATTAAAAACACACATATACAGGGCCTGGAGTGGGCAGACAGGGAGGTGCCCTCCCCTTGGGGTGGACCTCTGCTGTCTGCTGGCTGGGGGTGGGGGAGCACACTGCCTCCACAGCCCAGCAGGCAGAGCAGGACGAGGGGTGGGACTCACAGGATGGAGCATCTCCAGGGGTGACGGCGAGGAGGTGGGCAGCACAGGGAGCCTGGAGTGGCCAGACCGGACCACACACTGTTAGAAACTGTGGCTTCCAAAATGCTTAGAACAGGTATCTGGGTGGGAGAGGAAAAAGAAATTCAGAGATCAACTGGAAATGTGATGCAGGAAAGGGAGACAAGCCTCAAACCCACAGAGAACATCCGTGGCCTGGAGCACAAGCAGGGGACGGGGAGGGGGTGGGGGGTGAAGGCCTGGGCGCTGTCTGTCACGTCCCAGGCCTTCACCTCCTCGCTGTCGGGGGCGTGGGCGCGCAGGACCCTGTGAGCACCGCTGAGGCCTGTGCCCCGCCTGCTCCAGGTCATTGAGGCCACCATCTTGAAGCACAAACAGAACAGCCAGACCTTCAAGGCCTTCAGCACTGCTTACAGCCAGGACGAGGACCCCTGCCGGACTCCAGAGCCGCCTGTGAGTGCCGGAGCCAGGGGCTGTGGGAGGGGCCTGGGCGGGCGTGTGGCTGCTGGATGCCCGGCCCAGCCTGCAGCAGCCCGAGACCAGATGCTGGGTGGCACTCTTTTCTGTGGCCAAACTTCGGCCTGCAGGCCACCTCGCTGTCTTCAATATCTGCTCAAATCTGCCTGCTTTTGTCTGCTTTCGGGATTGTTTTAAAGAAAATGGGCAGGGGCAGAGCCCTTTACAGGACACCCGAGGGAGGTGCTGCAGCGGGGCTGCTCCTGCAGGCTGCAATGGTCAGGGGCAGGTCTGGGCTGATGTCAATGCTACCCTGGACTTTGGTGTATGGCTGGAGCCTCCACTCATGCCAACTGTCTCTGTCCCTTTCAGAAGATGAGCGCCAGCTCTGAGGAGCCTGCAGTGGCCGCTGATGGCAGAGGGGGTGCCGCAGGGGTGAGTGACCACCAGCAGAGGCAGGAGGTGGACACTGGGTCAAACAAGGGTGGCCTGGAGGGTGAGTTCAGGCCACAGCGACCTGTGTGTGAGCGGGTCCCCACAGTGATGACCCTGACCTATTGGTGGAGGGTGAGGGCCACTGGAACCCTGACGTGTGCCCTTAGCCCTTGGAGGGCCCAGCTGAGCTCTGGAGACTGAGCTGGTCGCCTTGTGCGCTATGTGCTGAGTGAGTGTGAACGAGGCAGTCCCAGGCCTGAAGGGCTCCACCATCCAGAGAGGAAAGGCCATCTGTGGACTGGGAGTTCCGGCAGGCAGGGGTCCTGTCAGGAGGGCCTGAGCGGTGCTATCAGAGAAGGCTTCTTGGAGGTGGCGTCTGACCAGTCTGCTGGGCCCAGGAGGATGGGTCCAGGGAGGCATGTGCCCAAGACTCCTATCCCGAGCCTGCTCACCTTCCTTAGCCCCAGCAGTGCAGGCAGGAGGCCCTGCCAGGCTCCCTTCTGGAACAGCTAGACCATCAGAGGAGCAGCTCACACACCCAGGCATCCAGCATTGTAGCTGCCCAAACCAACAATAGAGGGGGCCTCACACCTCAGGGGCAGCCTTCCTCTACCTGCTCCTCTGTCTTTTGCCAGGGCAGGCGTCCGCGACAGCCGCCATGACACCCTGCACAGAGCGCTGGGCCCTGCCTTGAGGGGCACGGGACCCATGCTCTGTGGGTGCAGACGTCCCAGGCGAGTCCACAGACAGCTGCACGGGGCTGAGCCCTGGATGCGGTGCAGTGCAGCCCGGGGCTGTGTGTCAGGGGGACCCCACCTCATGGCGGGAGAGAGGAGCAAGAGGTGGGTGGGGTGAGTGGGGCCCCCCAGAGAACATTCTAGGTGGAAGGGACCCCTCCCATGGGTCGCTCCCCTTCCTGGATGGGTGAGAAGGTGGGGTCTGCCTGTGCCAGGCTTTGACCAGTAGACTCTGGGGCAGTGTCCACAGGCTCCACCTCCTCTTGTCAGGGGCTCAGCCTTCCAGGGGCTCCAGGTCCCAGTTCGAGTCTCCTTGTTCCAGGCCCTTTACCCACCCAGGTTGGGGCTGGGCCCAGTGCGAACAAACAAGCAGCAGCAGGCGGCCTGCGGGGCCAGGTGCAGGGGCCGGCCGTGGTGTGCAGCTCTGTCCCTCACGGCCAGACTGAGTGATGTTGTAGGAAGCACTCGAAAGTGGGTCTTAATTCTGACACCTCAAAAAGGATGATCTTTGCTACAAGAGGCCAGGCATGAGCTTTTTCTTAGCATATTTGGAGAGGAAGAGTAAGCTCATTTGTGGGGTGCTGGTCTGATCCTGGGCTTCCCGGACACAGTTCCTGTAAGCTCCTCTCTCCTAGGAGAAGTTAAGCCCTGCAGGTGGCCCACAGGGCAGGCAGCCTGAGCCCAGAGCCTTCTCGCGCTGTGCTCCCTGCGTGAGCATAGAAATGTCCCCTCCTGGGCCAGACCCTCCATGGGATGCAGGGCCTCCTCCCCTGCTGCTGAGTGAACCCCTCCCCTCGCATCCCAAACAGCCTGGCTGCCTCCATCCTGTGCCTAACGACCAGTTGGGGCTGCCTGCAGGGCAGAGGGTGGGCGCCTGGAGAACCCAAGGATCCTGAGTGACCCCGTCCTCAGTGCTGGCTGCCCAGGCTGCCCGTGGGGACCTGGTGGTTCCTGGGTGTTCCTCGCTTCCCTGCTTTGTGGCTGAGTCTGCTGAAGAGGAAGGCTGAGTGAAATGCCTGGCCTCGGCCTCGGCAGGGACCTCCTCCGACCCACACTGGCATCTTCCAGGCGGGCATGCAGCGGCCTGGTGAAGGGTGCAGATGGTGGGGGGTGGGGGGGCTGGAACCCAGGAGCTGGTGCTGCTGTACTCCTCTGAGAAGACGTGCACAGGTCTGACCTTATCTGACACCCAAACAGAAAATAGGAGCTGCTTCCTTGACCAGTTGCTCAGATAGCCTTGTCCACAACAGTTTGGCTGATCAGGAAGGTCCGTGTGGAGACACTGGGGGGCTCCCTGCCCACAGCCACGTGGTTGCCAGCCAGCCACCAATCCTGCCAGACCTCGTGTCAGGAACTGCCTTCAGAAAGTACCTCCAGGTCTGCAGCGGTGAGCACGGTGCTCGGTGCTTGCCAGTACACAGCCTGCTCGGGTTGGGACCCTGTCCCAGCACCTGGATAGCTCTGCTGCTGCTGTTGATCTGTGGCAAAGGACAGCAGTGGGACCTCCACCCAGCCCAGCTCAGCCACTCTGCACCAGGAGCTGCCCCTGTGCTTCCAGCCAGGATGGGTCTCTGCTGGCCATCAGAGGCCACGCTGCTGGCTGCACAGCCCAGCCCCACCACTGCTTCTCCTCCATCTGGTGGGTTGGTCCTACACCTCATCCATCCCCTTGGGGACACCCTGTTGGCCCGCTGGCCTCTCCATTCTCAGCAGTCATGTGTGCTGCCCACCAGGCCGAGCACTGGGATTCTGCCTTTGGACCAAGGTGTATTTCTGGGCTCACAGGCAATATGGCGGGTCTGGCCACCTGCCCACCTCCCAGGCCCTTCATGTTCTCACCTGGAAAACAGGGGCAATATAGTCATTCTAAAGCTCGAGCCACTGCAGATCCCCTGGGCGTCTCCACTCCCCTTCCTTCCCCTGGGGCCCACCCCTCCTCCCCCCTCCTCACCTCAGGTCCCAGCAGTCCTGAGAGCTGCCTTCAGGAAAGGACCCTGACGGGGGAGGGCAGTGTGGCTGGTGGCCAAGGCCAGAGGTGCCTTTGGGGAGGACACCTGGCTGTGGGAAGTTTAGTTTTGTTGTTGTTGTTTTATTTTTTTAATCTTTATTGTTGAGATTATTCAGATGTCCCTCTTTTTTCTCCTATTGCCCCCCTCTATCTGCTTCACTATCCTATTGTGTGTATCTGTAGGTAATGCATATATGCATACAAAATCTTTGTTTACCCCCCACCCCACCCTCTTCCCTTTGAAAATCATCAGTTTGTTCTATTTCCATGCCTCTGATTCTATTTTATTCACCAGCTTATTCTGTTCATTAGATTTCTTACTTGTTTGTTTTGATTTTTAGATTCAATTATTGATAGATAAGTATCAATATTACCTTTTTATTGTTCATATGTTTCATCTTTTTCTTCTTCCTTTTCTTAAAGAATACCCATCTGCATTTCATGTAATCCTAGTTTGGTGGTGATGAACTGCTTTAGCTTTTTCTTGTTTGTGAAGCTCTTTATCTGACCCTCAATTCTAAATAGGAGCGTTGCTCAGTATAGCAATCTTGGTTGTAAGTCCCTGCTGTTCATCACTTTGAGTACTTCTTACTATTCCCTTCTGGCTTGCATAGTTTCTGCTGGGAAATCAGCTGACAATCATATGGGTGCTCCCTTGTAGGTAGCCAACTGCTTTTCTCTTGCTGCTTTTAAGATTCTCTCTTTGTCTTTTGCCCTTGGCATTTTAATTATGATGTGTCTTGGTGTGGGCCTCTTCTGGGTTTCTCTTATTTGGGACTCTCTGTGCTTTCACCAGGTAGGTGACATTTTCTGTCATTATTTCTTCAAATGGGTTTTAAATATCTTGCTCTCTCTCTTTTCCTTCTGGTACCCCTATAATGTGAATGTTTGTACACTTGAAGTTGTCCCAGAAGTTCCTTACATTTTCTCCATATCTTTTTTCTTTTTGCTCTTTTGATTGGATATTTTTTGCTTCCTCATATTTCAAATTGTTGATTTCATTCTCAGAATCCTCTACTCTACTATTGAATCCCTGTATATTATTCTTTATTTCAGTCAGTGTATGCTTAATTTCTGACTGGTCCTTTTCCTTTTCCTTTTTTTTTCTTTTGTCATTCTCAGATTCTTGAGTAACCTTATAAAAGTGGTTTTGATTCTATGTCCAGTAGTTTGTTTTCCTCCATTTCTTTCATTCACGATGTTTTGTTGTCTCTGCATCCTGACTGCTTCCCTGTGTTGATAGAGTGGCTTTGTGTGGTAGGTGACCTATAGGGCCCAGTGGCTCAGCCTCTCCAATCACCTGAGGTGATACTCTTGATGCCCTCCTTTGTAGGCTGAGTGCACACTTGTTGTAGTTAAGCCTTAATTGGTATACTGGGAGGAATTTACCTCCTGGCCAATTGGCTGTGAGAACCCACTGTGTCTATAATGGAAGGACTGCTGTGCTGGACACCCTTAAGGGGCAGGTGGGGCTTTGATGCTCACTGAGTCTGTCTCTTGAATGTGTCCCTTATGGATATGAGGAACTAAAATCTGGTGTTGTCTCACACTGACCCCTAAGTACACTGGTTTCTGGATCTCCATTGGTGAGCAGGTCAGCTACTGTCTGAGGCCACCCAGCAGGAGCTACAGTGAGGTCTGCAGATTTCTCCACTTTGCTTGGGGTTTGGAAGTTTTGGAGCTGTCTGACCAGAGCTGCAGTTTGTTAGGTTAAGCTGTGAAAGGGCATTCATATGCAAAAGCTGCTGGGCACAGCTTGGCTGGGTTTGTAAATTGCGGGGCGGGGTCTCAGGGAATCACTAGGCTAGGGTGTGCGAACAGTGATGGCTGCCAGTCAGCTGTCTCTGCATCTCTGCACTTCCAAGTCCCGCGTCCCATGCCCCAGCACAGTAAACAATGATTCCTGTGCACACCTCTGTGAGAGAGTCACCATCACTTTCCAATCCAACGGCAGAACAGTCCAGCTTCTCCCCATAGGGGTCTGGGTCCCCAGAGTCTTGTTGGAAACTGGAATTCAGAGTAATGGGGAGCTGGGTCTCCCTTTGGGTTAAAAGAAACAGTGCACCCAGTTGCCAACCGCCAGCCCAATTCACACACCAGTGTACCTCA
The DNA here is from genome assembly GCA_027563665.1 of Antrozous pallidus. Lineage (NCBI taxonomy): Eukaryota > Metazoa > Chordata > Mammalia > Chiroptera > Vespertilionidae > Antrozous > Antrozous pallidus. Next base: position 1,206,848 of record CM050522.1, read on the forward strand.
GCTTTTCCATGCTTGTGCACATCTCAATGCTCTTTTCTTTTTCCTTATAGTTGTAGAACTTCTACTCAGCCAGCTTTCCTGTGGTTCTGGCTGATAGACATTTTGTCTTTTATTTGTAGTTTTGGTGTGGTTGTGAGAGGCAGCACGTACTGGTTTTTACTTATGCCGCCATCTTGGTTTCCCCTCCCTTGTTCTTGGCATTCTCACTAAGATCCTTGGAAGTCTCACTAAGTTCCTTGAAACTCTCATTAAAATCCTTGAAACCTTATAACTGTGGTTTTTGAACTCTATATCTAATAGTTTGCTTTCTTCCATTATTTGTGACCTGTTTCTTTGTCTTTGCATTTTGGCTGCTTCCCTGTGTTTGTTTCTATGTATTGGGTAGAGCTGCTATGTCTCCTGGAATTAGTAGAGTGGCTTTGTGTAGAAGGTGTCCTATAGGTCCCAGTGGCTCAGCCTCCACAATCACCTGAGGTGGGCACTCTAGGTGTGCCCCTTTGTGGGCTGTGTGCACAGTCTTCTTGTAATTGAGCCTTGATAGTTGTTGGTGTCACTGGTAGGAATTGACCTCCAGTCCAATTGGCTGTGAGGACCAACTGTGACTACAGTGGGAGAGCTGCTTGGCAGGGAAAACCCCTATGGAGCAGGACTTGCTTCAGTGGGTCTTTGGTGCTCAGTGAGTCTGGCCCTTGAGTGTGTCGCTTATGGATGTGTAGAGTTGTAATATGGTGTGGTCTGAAACTGACTACTGGGTACACTGGCTCTTGAATCTCCAGAGAGGTGCAGAATCTACTGCCTGGGGCCACCTGGCAGGAGCTACAGAGGAATCTGCATATGGCTACTATTTGCTATTTGTATTGGGCTTGGAGGTACCCAGGTGAGGCCTGGCTGTGAAGCAAAGCATGCTAGTGCTAATGTCAGGTCTCGAATCTTTTATTGATAGTTTTGGGGCACGCTGTCACCAGCTACAGCTTATTTGAGAGATTTTAGCAAAGTCTGAAGCCTGAGCCGGGACAGGCCATTCATATGCAAAAGTCACTTGGATGGGGCTAAAAATGGATGGGACAGGATCTCAGGGAATCCCAAGCATGGAGCAAACAGTGTGCTTCAGGGTGATGAAGACTCAGATATGACTGTCAGTTAGTTCTGTGACACAGGAGGTCCCAGCACAGGAACAATGACCCCTGTGAGCACCCTTGTCTGAGAAAAAGCCACTCCCAAGTTCCTGCCCTGATGTCACCTCATATGTATCTAGGTCCCCCAGAGCTTTACCCTGGTGCAAGAGTTCAGAGGAAGAGTTATCTTGTCAGTTCAGTTTATGGGTTATCCCTTTAAGAGGAACACTTGGGTCTCCAGCAGCCTCTGTGTCACTGAGCCTCAGTCGCTATTGGTTTTTACAGTCTGAAGTTAGGGGGCTTCTCTTCTCAGCTCTGGAACCCTGGGCTGGGGGTCTGAGACTCCGTGCTCCTCATAGGGGTGGGGGTGGGGGAGATACACAGATCTGATCTCCCTCCAAATTAAAAAAGTGGCAAACACAGTGCCTGACCAGCTTGTTCCATGCCTCCACCCCTCCTGCCAGCCTCAATGTGCTTTCTTTTTTACTTCTCTAGTTATGGGACTTCCATTCAGCCAGCTTTCAGGCAGTTCTGGATGATGGTTTTCTGTATTTTGGTTGTAATTTTGATGTGGTTGTGGGAGGTTGTACCGGTGTTTACCTACACCACCATCTTGGTTGTTCTGCAAAGCATTGGTTTTTCTTACAGTGTTTGTGATGCCCATTCTCCCCTTAGCAGGGCCTCTGTGAGAGAAAGTGAGAGGGGCCCAGGGCTGTCTGACACCCAGTGTTTGTGGGGCAGGGGTCATGGCATGGAGGGGAGCTGAGCCTAGAAGGAGCCAGCCTGCCCCTGGGTGCCTTGTGCCAGGCTGTGTAAGCATCATGTAGTGGGGCCCACAGGGGCTGGGGGATGGGGAGTGGGGACCATACAGCTGGGAAGTACAGTCAAAATTTTCACCCAGGTCTCAGTATTAGTTAGGTCGAGCTTCTGTAACAAAATATCACAGACCCATGACCTAGATAGGCACTCATTCTGTTGGCTCTGGAGGCTGGAAGTCCACTTATCAGCCCCAGGAGTAGCACTGCCACACGTGTGGCAAGCTTTGGGGTCCAGTGAAGGATGGAGCGGGGATGTAAGGGCCGCGTAGCTGATGCTCAGGAGAGATACCCAGTCCTTGACTCGGACCTCTGTGCAGACAGCCACCATCTCTCTCAGAACAGCCTCCGGTGGCTGAGTCCCTGGTCCCCATGCAGGGCCAGCATCCCAGCATGGAGTCTGGATCCCTGAGAGCCTCACTGTGACAGGGGAGAGGCGGAAAGCCACAGCCATGGGCTCCTGCTTCCTTCCCTTGTCTACAGCCGGGTTTTCCCCTATGGGTGCTGCCCATGCATCACACAGCTGCCCCCACAGGTGCCAGGGGCTGATTGTGCCTCCATGTGTCTTCCACAGCTCGAGCCCCAGACAGGGTCCTCCAAGACCAGGCGAGACAAGGAGAAGCAGAGCTGCAGGGGCTGTGGTGAGACCTTCAACTCCATCACCAAGAGGAGGCACCACTGCAAGCTGTGTGGGGCGGTGAGCTGGGCAGTGGGTTAGGCAGCCATTCTCATGCCTCCTCCCAACCCTCCTCCCAGCCCTCCTCCCAGCCCTCCTCTGTCACACCTCCTCCCAGCCCTCCTCTGTCACACCTCATCCCAGCACTCCTCCCAGCCCTCCTCTGTCACACCTCCTCCCAGCCCTCCTCTGTCACACCTCATCCCAGCCCTCCTCCCAGCCCTCCTCTGTCACACCTCCTCCCAGCCCTCCTCCCAGCCCTCCTCTGTCACACCTCCTCCCAGCCCTCCTCTGTGACACCTCCTCCCAGCCCTCCTCTGTGATGCCTCCTCCCAGCCCTCCTCCCAGCCCTCCTCCCTCCTCCCAGCCCTCCTCCCAGCTCTCCTCCCAGCCCTCCTCCCAGCCCTCCTCTGTCACACCTCCTCCCAGCCCTCCTCTGTCACACCTCCTCCCAGCCCTCCTCCCAGCCCTCCTCCCAGCCCTCCTCCCAGCCCTCCTCTGTGATGCAGATGCCTGGGGCCCCTAGCCTTGATCTCTGCCCTCCCCAAGCCCTTGGCCCCCAGGGCCCACAGAGGCCTCCCTCACCCACTGTCTGTCTCCAGGCTGTGGCTCTTCCTGCCTCTCCCAGGGCAGGCTCTGTCCACGGGAGGGAGGGTCACGGTCCTCTGTCTGGCAGGTCATCTGTTGGAAGTGCTCCGAGTTCAAGGAAGAGAGCGGCCGGCAGAACCGAGTCTGTAGAGAGTGTTTCCTGACACAACCAGTGGCCCCCATGAGCTCTGGCCCCAGGGCGCCTGCCGAGCCCCAGCAGAGAGTGGAGGTGGGTGTCCCCGAGCCTGTGAACAGCTGCCACCTGGTGGGCTGGAAGCCCGTTTCCCCGGGGCCAGGCCCGACTGGTCCGAGGCTGCAGGCGGCTGAGCAGTGGCATTGGAAGGTGGGCATCCTGCCTGTGTGCCAGGTTCCTGGGGTCCTCCCAGCTGCCTGCAGGAGCCACTGGCACCGCGGTCAGGCGGCGTGACCCAGCCCAGCTGTGACTGACCCTCTGGCAGAAGTGCCGGTCGCAGGCCGAGGCTGGGAGTCCAAAGCCCAGTGTGGGCGGCGGGTCCTTCGGCCTCGCCACGGCTTACAAATGCCGTCTTCTCTGTCCTCACCTCCGAGTAAGAACACCGTCACACTGGTGAGGGGCAATTACCTCCCTAAAGGCCCGTTTCCAAGTATAGTCCCACAGAGGGGTCGGGGCGCTACTCGTGGATTTGGGGGCACACAATTCAGCTGGAGCAGATGGGAACCAGTGGCATCTTCTTTCACGATCACTGTGGTTGGAGGCCTGGAGGGGAGATCTGCTGTGGCCCCCAAAACCATTGTGGCCCTCCCTCCTCACCTGTGCCCTCCTGAGGGTGCCACGCCCCTGCAACTCCCCTTCAAGGACAGGCCTGAGTTTATGGAGTGCAGGAAGATGGAAAAGAGAAATGGGTCTCTCTTTCGAAGTGTGTTTTCCCATTCTCTGCACATAATGGTCTATGGCTCTAAAGCCACATTCCTGTTGGAGCCCCCTAGGAAGCTATTTATGATATTGGGGCCCCTCCCTAGATATTGCAGGTGTGGTTGCGTGGGCCCCGCTGTGACAGGGCCCCTGGGTGTCTATCACAGACGTCAAGTCGTACGTATATCAGAACCAAGTGTAGAAGGCATGAGGGCGGCCCTGTGCTCTCAACACCAGCGCCTGGAAGGCCCAGGTCTGAGAAGGGACCAGCCCCACCGGGGGGTCTGAGGGGCTTCCAGATGGCCCTGAGCTTGTGTCCGTGGCTGCTCTAAGCATCCAGAGCGAGGAGGAGGTGTGGTATATGAGGTGGATGGTGCATGTGTGTGTGCGCGAGTGTGTGTGTGTGTGTGTGTGTGTATGAGCGTGTATGTGAGTGTGTGAATGTGTGTGTTTATCTGAGTAAATGTGTATGAGTGTTCATACACTCATGTGTGTATGTGCATATTTGTTAATGTGGGTATACGTGTGTGTGTGTGTATATGTGTGTGTGTGAGTGGTGTGTGTGCATGCATGTTTGTAAGTGTATGCAGGTATATGTGTATATGTGTGTGATTATATATGTGGATGTGTATATGTCAGTGTGTGTGCCTTGTGTGTGTGTGTGTGTTAATGTGTGGGGAGGTATGTATGTGTGTATGCATCTATATGTGGGTGTGTGTTGATGTGTATGTATATGTGTGTGCATGTATGTGTAGGAGCGTGTGTATGGGTGAGTTTGTAGGTGCATATTATGTGTGCATGTATGAGCATGTGGCGTGTGTGTAGGGGTGCACTTGAGTGTGAGTGTGTGTGTGTGGTCAACCAATGGTCATTATAACCAATTCAATGCCAACAGGAACCCCCAATTTGGAGTTCAGTGAAGAAGGAAACTATTGAGTGCAAACAGCTCGATTGTGACACCACAGGGCTGTAACACAGTGAGCGTGCAGGCAGCACCGACTGCAGAAGAACTCAGCTGCGGTTCGGCCCAGCTATGGGCTCAGCTCACGGGCTCTGTTTTGGTGGGAAGGCAAAGTGCACTCCCCAAACCCCAGGAGAACTGCTTATATAGACAGACTGCTGACCTGGTTCCTGTTGGTCTGTCCTCAGGCAAATGAGAATGCCAAATCCTTGCAGTTTAATTGGTCCAAAAGCCACTGTCCTGATTGGTCAGACTAGAGCCAGGTGGGTCAGAGCTGTGTAGCTCTGATTGGATGGGGAAAGCCTCAATCCTATTGGTTGAAATAGGATTCTAGGACCTCCTTTATAAGGGCCAGCTCAGGGGGCAGAAACACAGCGCAGGCAGGAGAGGCTGTTCAGTACAGCGCCTCCCTGTGCAGAAGTGGCTGCTAGGCTCTGGTTTTTCGTTTTTGTTGTTTAATTTGAGCCCAGTTAGCCACCAGGAGCTCTTCTTAAATGTCTTCTTTCTCAGAATCCACAGTGTGAGTGTGTGTGTGTGTGTGTGTGTGTGTGTGTGTGTGAGTGTGTGTGTGTGAGTGTGTGTGTGTGTGTGAGAATATGTGTGTGTGAGTGTGTGTGTGAGTGTGTGTGTGTGTGTGTGAGTGTGTGTGTGTGTGAGTGTGTGTGTGTGTGAGAATATGTGTGTGTGAGTGTGTGTGTGAGTGTGTGTGTGTGTGAGTGTGTGTGTGTGTGAGAATATGTGTGTGTGAGTGTGTGTGTGTGAGTGTGTGTGTGTGTGTGTGAGAATATGTGTGTGTGAGTGTGTGTGTGAGTGTGTGTGTGTGTGTGAGTGTGTGTGTGAGTGTGTGTGTGTGTGTGTGAGTGTGTGTGTGTGTATGTGTGTGTGTGTGTGAGAATATGTGTGTGTGAGTGTGTGTGTGAGTGTGTGTGTGTGTGTGTGAGAATATGTGTGTGTGAGTGTGTGTGTGTGTGTGTGAGTGTGTGTGTGTGAGTGTGTGTGTGTGTGAGAATATGTGTGTGTGTGTGTGTGTGTGTGTGAGTGTGTGTGTGTGTGTGTGTGTGTGAGAATATGTGTGTGTGAGTGTGTGTGTGTGTGTGTGAGTGTGTGTGTGTGTGAGTGTGTGTGTGTGTGTGAGAATATGTGTGTGTGAGTGTGGTGTGTGAGTGTGTGTGTGAGTGGTGTGGTGGTGTGTGTGAGTTGTGTGTGAGAGGGGTGTGTGTGTGTTGAGATTGTGTGTGAGTGTGTGTGTGTGTGTGTGTGTGGTGTGTGTGTGTGTGTGTGAGAATATGTGTTGTGAGTATGTGTGAGTGTGAGTTGTGTGTGGGTGGTGTGTGTGAGTGAGTGTGTGGGGTGTCGTGAGAATATGTGTGTGTGGAGTGTGTGTTTGTGTGTGTGAGTGTTGTGTGTGTGAGTGTGTGTGAGTGTGTGTGTGTGTGTGTGTGAGTGTGTGTGTGTGTGTGTGAGACTATGTGTGTGTGAGTATGTGTGAGTGTGTGTGTGTGTGTGTGTGAGAATGTGTGTGAGTGTGTGTGTGTGTGTGTGTGTGAGTGTGTGTGTGTGTGTGAGAATATGTGTGTGTGTGTGTGTGTGTGTGTGTGAGTGTGTGTGTGTGTGTGAGAATATGTGTGTGTGAGTGTGTGTGAGTGTGTGTGTGTGTGTGTGTGTGAGAGAGAATATGTGTGTGTGAGTGTGTGTGTGTGTGTGTGTGTGGGTGAATGTGTGATTTTGTGTATGTGTGTGTTTGAGAGTGTGTGTTAGTATGTGTGTTTGTGTGATTGTGTGTTTGAAAGTGTGTACGGGTGTATGTCAGTGTGTGTGTGCATGTGTGTGATAGTGTGTGTGACTGTGTGTGTGAGTGTGAGAATGTGTACGTGTGTGTGTGAGTGTGTATGTGTGTGTGACTGAGTGTGACTATGTGTGTGTTTGTGTGTAAATGTATGTGTTTGTGTGTGTGTGGGTGTGTGAGTGTGTATGACTGTGTGTGTGAGTATGAGAATGTGTGTGTGTATGTGAGTGTGTGTGAGTGTGTATGTGTGTGTGTGTGACTGTGTGTGTGTGAGTGAGTGTGCGAGTGTGTATGACTGTGTGTGTGACTGTGAGTGTGGCTGTGTGTGTGTGTGTGTGTATGAGAGAGAGAGAGAGAGAGAGAGAGAGAGAGAAAGAGAGCAGCTGACTGACTCCAGCCCTTCCTTGCTGAGCCACACTCTGGCTCTTCTGTTTCGCTTTTTTCCTGTGTTATATCTGTCCTGACCCCACAGTGGCTTCATTCCCAAGGAGGTACTGCTCCATCCAAATGACCTTGCAGTGACCCTAGGAAGTGTCAGCAGGCCCAACCCTTGTCTTGGTTCTCTACCGCCCCCCTCAGGCCCGGAGGCAGCCCTGTCCTCCCCCTTGAGAACGGCATCTGCAGGGAGGCAACAGCACTTGGCCCAGCCTCTGTGGACCTCCGCCTGCCCATATGGCCCTCTGTGGGTATCAGATGGTGGCATGGCCTGGAGTAAGGTGCCGGCTGCTACTCCCACATCGACCTTCTCAAACGTGCTGTGCCAGGAGTCTGCCACGGGCAGCCCAAGCCTCAGGCCAACCCCGAGGAGCCCAGGCCACACTCCAGAGGAGCCCAGGCCAAGCTGTCTGGGACCAATCCCTTGTGGCCCAGAGTCACTCCTCTGCTCCCTTCTCTGGGCGATGACAGGTGGTGCTGCTGGGGCTCAGGAAGCGGTGCTGACTCTCCCTTCCTCTTCCTCCCCTCCCATCCCCTTCCCTTCCCTACCCTCTCCTCTCCTCTCCTCTGCTGCAGGACAGGGGGCCACCGCCCGCCCGGCCCCCTCTGGCTGCACTGTGAGTGCTGGACCTGTGGAGACGCTGCCGCCAGCACCTGGACTGTTTGGCAGGCCCGGCAGGCCTGTGCCTGAACATCCCAGCCACTGAGCTGCAGCCGAGGTGGCTGAGAGCCCTAAGCGTGGTCGCCATGGGGACCTGGCCCTTAAGCCCAGGTCTGTGGACCCCAAGCTGAGTCTTGGCTGTGGCCCCTGCTCTGTAGCCGCCACTGCTGAGGGGCTGGCAGGCCACAGGAGGGTGGCCATCTGTCCAGAGTCACCTGGCACATCTCAGGAAAGAGCCTGGCCTCCACCCTCAGGCCAGTGGCAAGGCCCAGAGAGGGACACAGGGCAGCTGTGTGCAAGGACTCTCGCAGGAGGAGGACAGTCTGGACAGGAGCTGGCGACACCTGGTGGACGTGGAGTTGTGCATTCCTCTGGCCACCGCCTGCCTGTCTGCGCCGTCTGCATGTGGGACCTGAGCCGCCACCGGTCCCACTTTACCTCCTCCTCTGCACATCCCTGGCTCCCAGGTGCCCTCGGCCCATGCCCCATGTGGAGTCGGGCACAGGGCAGGGCAGGGTAGGCCAGGCCAGGCCAGCCAGGAGGCGTGTGCTCCTGAGCAGCCTCACTGAGAAGCTGGGCAGGGCTCGCCTGTGCCACACGGGCGCCTGAGAGAGGTTCCTGGAGGGGTGGGCAGAGCTTGTCTGGGTGAATAAATGCTGGCAGCGGCAGGTGAGCGGTCTTGGTTTAGAGACCCCTAGGTTGCCTCTGGTGGTCGGGTAGGCGACGGTGACGGAAGGGCGCAGTGACCCAGGCCTGTGGTGAGGCGGACGGGTCCATGTCCCGTGGGGGCAGGAGAGCAGATGCAGGGTTCACAAAAAAGAGGGAGGTCTTGGTTGGGAGGTCCAGTTTATGCTAGAGCTCCAAGGGCCTTAGGAGAGAGAGAGGAGGGAGTTAGGGGTCAATGACCAAAGGGACCCCCATCTCTAATGTCCTCATGGCACCCTGGGGCATGCCACCACTGCCAGCCTGGGCACACTCTCAGGTGCCTATCTGAGGTACTGAGAGGGCAGTGTAGGGGCCAGAGGGCATCTCATAATGGGTGAGGTGGGAGCAGGGCACAGGTGAGGGCACACATGTGATGGGGCCAGCTGAAGTGGGAGTGGGTCCAGGTGGGTGGGGCCCAGATGAAGGAGACACAGGAGACACCACCCAGGTGAGGCAGGCGGGCACACAGGAGGTGGGTGAAGGCTTGGGTTCGGTGGGACACAGCGAGGTAGGGGCTCAGGTGCAGCTGGCTGGGCATAGCTGAGCTTAGGCATGAACCAGCAACCCCCTCGTGGGCCCACCCAGCTGTCCAGATGCTGCTGCCTCAGTCCCGGGGCCACCTCTTCCAGCCCTGGCCAGGCCCCTGCAAATGCAGGAGACAGAAGCCCTTCAGCCCCGGGCAGGGTGACAGGCCCCACTAGGCCAGTCTCGTCACAGCCCCGGATGCTCCACCTTGGCAGTTGTGGAAACTGAGTCAAAGTCCTACCGCTTCAGACTGAGTGGGGAGCTGGAACTGACACGCTGGGCCTGAGGCACAATGAGGGCTCTTTGAGGGAAGACTGGGCACTCCACCGAGGCCCACATCTGGGCTCCCAGGGGCTCTGGACCATGGGGTCCCCAGCCTCTCCTGTCTGCCTCCTCCCCCTCAAACCCCCCCCCCCCCGCCATGTGCCCACAATGCTTGCAGGGTCCTTTTCTCCTGCAGGAAGGGGCATAGTGAGGGGCCCTGCCCGGCCAGCCTCCAGGGGCGGGGGATGGGAGCCCCCAGCTGTGGGGCAGCAGGACGAGGAAAGATACCCTCCTGCTGGTTTCAGACCGTCTGGGCCCCAGGCTGCCCCTTCTGCGGAGACACGGAAAACTCACTGAGCGTCCTTAGGAATGGTGCCTACACTGGGGAGGAGCAGCAGCGGGGGGTGAGGTGGGCATGCAAGGGCAGGTCTTTAGGATCCCCTCCCAGGAGGCCAGTCAGGGGGCACCAAGGCCTAGAAGGGCAGTGGGAGGAGCACTGTGGCCTGAGAGAAGGTGGGGCCCCTGCTTTGGCGTTGAGTGGGGGAGCAGGGGAGACTGAGCATTGGGGTGGCCTTGGGCTGCAATGAGTGGCGATGGAGATAGGGCCCCACGTCCTCAGCAGTATGGACGCAGACCCCTCAACAGGCACCCAGAGGCCAGCTATCAAATCAATGTGGGGACTCCTCCCCGCCCCCCACAACTGTCCCACAGGCGGGGACCTGTGTGTGTGGTGGAGCTTCAGAGATAAAAGAGCCCTGGCCAGAGCTGCTCAGTGGTGAGAGTGTCAGCCTGAGGACGGAAGGGTCTCGGGTTTGATTCCAGTCAAGGGCACGTCCTCGGTTGCAGGCTGATCTCAGGCTCCGGTCTGGGCTCTTGTGGGAGGCAACTGATTGATGTGTCTCTTTCACATCGATATGTCTGTCTTTCCCCTCCCGTCCACTCTCTCTCTCAAAAAAAAAGTCAATGAGAAAAATATCCTTGCGTGAGAATTAACCAGGAGAGAGAGAGAAGGGGGGCGGGGGAGGGATGAAAGAAACTCAGTTGTTCTTATGAAATATCCTGAAGATAATAGCAACTATTGGGGTGGACATCTGCTGGGCAGGGCATGCCCCCCAGGCAGACACTGGGCCCAAGGGTCCCTGCCCATGGACAGCCACAGACTGTGGTCCCCACTTTCCCAGAAGTGGAGACCGAAGTTCAGGCCGTGAGGGCGGTGGCCACTCAGAGCTCGCGCTGCGGCCCTTCCTGAGGCTGCCCCCCCAGGGACCTCTCCCCGAGGCCTCTGTCCTTCCCACCCCTTCCTGCCCAGGCTCCACACCACCCACCTCATCAGCTCTCACTCATCCTGCACCCCCAGGAGTCCGGGCACGGGCAGAGGTCTTCTCACCCCAGGAGCGGAGCGAGGTAGAGATGAGAGAAAGGGAAAGGGAGATGGTGAAGTACCTGTTGGAGTCAGAGCCCAGCCCATCCCATCATGGGCTCCAGGTGGGGTGCTGACCTCCCTGCCAGGGGAGCCAGAGCAAAGCTTCTCTGGGGTCAGATTTCCTGGTCCTTGCAGTCCTGTCACTCCCACTCCCCACAATCAGCCTGCACCTCCCCTCCTGCAAATGCCCTGCTTTGGCACTAGCTCCCCACCTGGATCAAGGATGGCAGTACCTCTGAGAGAACAACACCCTCTCCTCTACTGTCAGGGCCAGGCTGGCCTGGGAGCCCAATCTTCAGGGATCCCCAAAAACCTCAGAGGAAGGGGCCATCGTCTTCCCCTGTCACGGGGAAGCACTGTGTCACAGGACACAGAGGGGCTGCCAGAGGTAGTCCCTAACACCTTAGAATGGGGGGCTCGCGTCTGAAGTAGGTCACCAGTAGCTAAGAGTGGGTAACTTTTATCAGTGTGTCCACAGTATTCAAAAAGGAGGCCTGCATACAATTAGGTCCTCATAGGGCAGGACAAGCATGTCACACTCACAGGCCACCACAGACCAAATAAGTAAGGTGTAAGTATATGGGGCCGCAAAAAACAAGAGCTTCCATTTTCATAGAAACGTAGGTTTATTTCAATAGAGACGTGCTGAATACAAAGGGCTGAAATAAATCAGTCATTGTTAACAAAAAATAATAGAACATTTTAATAAAAATATTTTTTGAACATTCACTTACCAGACACTGAATAACTTTACAAGTTAATAAGCGTAATGCAAATAAAACTATTCTTCTTGCTCTCCAAAAGCGATATATTTCCTGTTGTGCACACCAAACATTTTAGTACAAGACTAAGGATGTGGCCATTGGCTGCTAAAATATTCGGCTGCTGGTCTTAGTGGAGAGAAATGGTGCGCCCGCTTGTGAGGTGCATAGGGGAAGTGAATGCAACACAATTCTAGTGATCAGTCGTTAGTGAACATTGTAGCTCATTATTCATAACTAGAGGCCCATCGCACAAATTCGTTCATGGGTGGGTCTGGCTGGCCTGCCTCAACCAGCTGATCAGAGGCAGGGCTGGCTGGGGGAATGGAGGAAAGGGAGGACAGGGCCACAGGTCAAACTCCCAGTTGAACTCCTGGTTGAGGGTCCAATTCAAATATTTGCCCTTTATTACATAGGATTAAATAACATGATATTGTAAAAAATTAAGAAAAATTTTTGAGCAATAACAGTAGCTTTTTATTTTTTTATTTTTAAAAATTAAGGTATTACATGTGTACATATCTTCCCATTACCCCCCCCCCACTCCCATACATGCCCTCACCCCCAGTGCCTTGTGTCCATTGGTTATGCTTATATGCATGCAAACAAGTCCTTCGTTTGATCTTTTATCTCTCCCACCTCTCCCTTACCTTCCCGCTGTAATTTGATAGTATGGTTGATGCTTTACTGCCTCTGTATCTATCTTTATGTTCATCTATTTATAATGTTCTTTATTAGCCACAAATGAGTGAGACCATGTGGTATTTTTCTTTCATTACCTGGCTTATTTCACTTAGCATATAATGCTCTCCAGTTCCATCCAGGTTGATGCAAATGTTAATAATTCCTTCTCTTTATGGCAGTGTAATATTCCACTGTGTAGATATACCACAGTTTTTTAATCCAGTCATCTACTGATGGGCACCTAGGCTGTTTCCAAATCTTAGCTATGGTGACTTGTGCTGTTATGAACATAGGGGTGCATATATCCTTTCTGATTGGTGTTTCTAGTTTCTTGGGATATATTCCTAAAAGTGGGATAACTGGGTCAAAAGGCAGTTTGATTTTCAATTTTTTGAGGAATCTCCATACTGTTCTCCACAGAGGCTGCACCAGTCTGCATTCCCACCAGCAGTGCATGAGAGTTCCTTTTTCTCCACATCCTCGCCAGCACTTGTCGTTTGTTGATTTGTTGATGTAAGCCATTCTGACAGGTGTGAGGTGGTACCGCATAGTCATTTTGATTTGCATCTCTCGGATAATTAGTGACTTTGAGCAAGTTTTCATATGTCTCTGGGCCTTCCTTTTGTCTTCTTTAGAAAAGGTTCTATTTAGGTCTGTTGCCCATTTTTTTAATTGGATCATTTGTCCTCCTTTTATTGAGTTGTGTGAGTTGCCTGTAGATGCTTGAGATTAAACCTTTATCACTGATAACATTTGCAAATATGTTCTCCTATACAGTGGGCTTTCTTGTTATTTTGTTGATGATTTCTTTTGCTGTGCAAAAGCTTTTTATTTTGATGTAGTCCCATTTGTTTATTTTCTCTTTAGCTTCCATTGCCCTAGGAGAAGTATCAGTGAAGAAGTTCTTTTGGCATGTGTCTGAGATTTCTCTGCATGTGGATTCCTCTAGTATTTTTATGGTTCCCCATCTTACGTTTAAGTCCTGTATCCATTTTGAGTTTATTTTTGTGTATGGTGTAAGATCGTGATCTAATTTCATTTTTTTGCATGTATCTGTCCAATTTTCCTAACACCATTTGTTGAAGAGATTATCTTGACTCCATTTTATGTTCATGCCTCCTTTGTCAAATATTAATTGGGCATAGTGGTTTGGGTCAATATCTGGGTTCTCTATTCTATTTCATTGATTTATATGTTTGTTCTTGTGCCAGTAACAGGCTGTTTTGAGAACAGTGGCTTTGTAATACAGCTTGAAATCTGGTATTGAGACCCCACCTACTTTATTCTTCTTTCTCAGTATTGCTGTGGCTATTCGGGGTCTTTTTGTATTCCAGATGAATTTTTGGAGAGTTTATTCTAGGTCTGTGAAATATACCATTGGTATTTTATTTTATTAATTTATTTTATTGATTTTTCACAGAGAGGAAGAGAGAGTTAGAAACGTGCCTGCAACCAAGGTACATGCCCTTGATAGGAATCGAACCCAGGACCCTTATGTCCGCAGACCAATGCTCTGTTCACTGAGCCAAACCAGTCAAGGCTATGCCGTTGGTATTTTAATAGGTATTGCTTTGAATCTATAGATTGCTTTGGGTAGTATGGACATTTTAATGATGTTGATTCCACCAATCCATGAACATGGTATGTTCTTCCATCTGTTTATGTCTTCCTCTATCTCTTTTTTCAGGGTCCTGTAGTTTTCCGCAAATATGTCTTTTACCTCTTTAGTTAACTTTATTCCTAGGTATCTTAATTCTTTTGGTGTGATGGTAAATGGGATTGCTTTTTTAGTCTCTCTTTCTGCAAGTTCATTATTGGTGTATAAAGTGCCATAGATTTCCTTGCATTAATTTTGTATCCTGCTACATTGCTGAACTCATTTATTAAGTCTATTAGTTTTTTGATGGAGTCTTTCGGTCTTTTTTATTTTATTTTTATTTTTATTTTTAAAAATATATTTTATTGATTTTTCACAGAAAGGAAGGGAGAGGAATAGAAAATCAGAAACATCAATGGGAGAGAAACATCGATCAGCTGCCTCTTGCACACCTCCAACTGGGGATGTGCCCACAGCCAAGGTACATGCCCTTGACTGGAATCGAACCTGGGATCTTTCAGTCCACAGGCCGACGCTCTATCCACTGAGCCAAACAGGTTTGGCTCCTTTGGTGTTTTTTATGTACAATATCATGTCATCTGCAAATAAGGACAGTTGTACTTTTTCTTTTTCAATTTGGATGCCTTTATTTCTTCTTCTTGTATAATTGCAATGGCTAATACTTCTAGTACTACGTAAAACAGGAGTGGTGTCTTGTTTCTGTTCTTAGGGAAAATAGTTTTAGTTTTGGCCCATTGAGTATGATGTTTGCTGTGGGTTTATCATATATGGCTTTTATTATGGTGAGATCTGATCTTTCTATTCCCACCTTGCTGAGAGTTTTTATCAAGAAAGGGTGTAAGATTTTGTCAAATGCTTTTTCTTCATCAATTGATATAACTATGTGATTTTTATCTCTCAATTTGTTTATGTGATGTATCACATTTATTGATTTGCGGATATTGTACCATCCTTGCATTCCTGGGATAAATCTTACTTGGTCATGGTGTATGATCTTTCTGATGTACTGCTGGATCTGATTTGTTAGAATTTTGTTGAGGATTTTGGCATCTGTGTTCATGAGGGATATTGGCCTGTAATTCTCTTTCATTGTGTCGTCTTTATCTGGTTTTGGTATTAGGGTGATGCTGGCTTCATAGAAGGAGCTTGGAAGTGTTTTTCTTCTTGAATTATTTGGAATAGTCTGAGGAGGATAGGTTTTAGCCCTTACTTGAATGTTTGGTTAAATGCCCCTATGAAGCCATCTGGCCCTGGGCTTTTGTTTGCAGGAAGCCTTTTGATGACTGCTTCAGTTTAGTTATTGGCCTTTTGAGCTGTTCAGATTCTTCCTGATTGAGTTTTGGAAGGTTATATTTTTCTAGTAAATGTCCATTTCCTCCAGGTTGTCCAGTTTGTTGGAATAGAGTTGTTCATAGTATTTTTTAACAATCATTTTTGTTTTGGTGGGGTCTGTTGTTATTTCACCTCTTTCATTTCTGATTTTGTTTATTTGGGTCCTTTCTCTTTGCTTCTTGGTGAGCCTGGCTAGAGGTTTATCAATCTTGTTTATACTTTCTTTTTTTTAAAAATTTTTTTATTGATTTTTTGCAGTATAATAGCAGTACATGTTTTCCTTTCCCCCTCCCCCTTATCCTCCCCCCAGCCTCCCCTACCCCCCAGCACATATCCCCAGCTTCCCCCCCTTCCCGCCCCAGTGTCTTTCATTCATTGGTTATGTTCATATGCATGCATACAAGTCCTTCAGTTGATCTCCCCCCGCATCTGCCTCCCATCCACCCAAGCCTTCCCCTGTAGCTTGACAGCCTGTTCAAGGCCATCCGGCCTCTATATCAATCACTCTCCCCTGTTTCTTTTCTTCAAAAATATCTTGCCTCTGCATACTAGAAATAAATGTATAAGAACAAAAAATGTTTCAGTCTCAGTTTCAATGTCCAACTGTTCTGAGTCCCAGTTTCAGTGTCAAATAATTCTTTATGTGTATAAGTCAGCAATGGTATCCAGATGGTGGACGCATCGTGTCAATGCAAGATCCATCCTCTCTGGTTTGGTCCTGGGCTGCCTGCAGACATGCACAGCTGCCAACTGCTAGCATGGCAAGGTGTCGTCAGTGTCCCCCATCTCTGGACCATCCTCGTGACTGGAACAGATCCATCAGTTCCTCACAGTCTCAGGAACCCACATGGTCTTGGAGTTGTTCTCTGAAAACACACAAACACATTCTCGACCAAAAGTTAACAAAGGGATCCTCTATGCAAAATAGACTTGGGATTCTTTTAAATTTTTGCCTAAATGATTTTCCTTTGGCTTATTTTGACACCATGTATGTTTTTTCATGGGTGTCCTGCAATTGTTTTTACAAATGGAATTTACTTTACTGGAGTAAGAATTTTCTAGATGTATTTTACTTACTCGATATTTTTTTTTCCCTTACATGATATTACCCCACTGTCCCCTCCCCTTTTTTGATTAATTGGGACTTTTGGAAATTTTATATTGCAGTCTTGGTAATTTTAAATTTTAATTTTTGCACACAAATATGACTGCTTTAGGTTCTTTGGATGTTAGGCAATTTTACAGTGAGATGAACTACTAATAGATTTTTTAGTTAATGTTTTAGGAAAAGCTTTTTGCCCAGTACACTATAATTTTCTTGAGTATTCACATATTTCACTTGGCCAATTTAAATTAATCTGAAAACTTGATTACTATTTTCCTGTCAATTTTAATACTCAAGCAGAAATCTTAGTTTACCCTGTAAATACTAGTGGAAAGGAATATTTGCAATTTTGAGTAGGTCCTGAGCATTCCTGGTAATAGACTGAATTTAGATATAGAGCAGCTATTGCTGGCCGAGTCTCTGTCTGCCACCTGGGTCCCCGTATGAGTTGTGTGTGTGAGGCGAAGCAGCCGTGGGGGTAGGAGACCTCCCTCAGGAGGGGTGAGAATTCAAACCCCTGCAAGGTTTGTGGATGAGGGTCTGTGCCCCACCTCTGTTGATGTTTTAGTTCTCTCCTGTTGGCCCCTCTGCGACTGTGCCTGTCTTAGGTTGTTCCTTCCCTGAGGAATCTTACCCGTCTCTGGCTAACCATCCATCCTCCGGGGCCAAACAGGGTGATATGAGGTTCAGTTCTGTCTCCTTTGCATTCTATGCCCCCCTGTGGCCTCCACGTCCAGTACCTGCCTTGGGGTCCCCTCGCCTGCTGGCGGGGTCCCGGTACTGATCACATATCTCGGGTGACCCAGGTTTCTTCTCCAGAGAGGGCCCAGCTCACACCATTGGTCGAGATACAGATCCATGGTGCCAGCTGCCCAGAGGCTTCAGCCACAGCTGGAACTGAAACCTCAGGCATCAGCTGTGTGTATTTGGATAGTAACAAGAAGGTCCCTCTTGGCAGAAAGGGCAAGAAGGGCCAATATAGAATGCTCAGATGCCTTCCCAGTGCCTTAATTCCTTCTGAAAGGGATTAATTTCTTTCCTATCCTTTTTTAAGTTGCTGCCCAACATTCAAAGAATTAGTTTGTAAGTTTATTTGGGATAATTGTATAATATGCTGTTGTCAAATATCAAATATAATGACATTGTAGAATAATATCATGTAACGGTATTATGGTGTCATGGGAGGTTAAGCAGGGCCTAGCCTAAGGACTGGTCTCCATAGGATATGACAAGCTCTAGCCCATGTCAATTCAATGTCAGACTAGCTGCCATTTTTTTATAACTTTATATAAACTTTGTCAGCGATGTAAAAACACAAATCACTTACCTCAGTTCAAGAGTTCAAGTATATTGACTTTTCCATTTACTCTCACCACCTGCCACTTACCCTGAGGTTTGACATTCTGATGGACTTTTCTCAGTCTCTGGATCCATTCTTGTTCATCAGTCTGTGTCATTGATTGTATTCCTCAAATGAGTGAGATCATGTGATATTTATTTGTCTTTCTCTGCCTGGCTAATTTCACTTAGCATAATGCTCTCCAAGTCCATCCATGTTGTTACAAATGGTAGGAGCTCCTTCTTTTTTTCCGCGGCGTAGTATTCCATTGTGTAAATGTACCATAGTTTTTTAATCCACTCATCTGCTGATGGGCACTTCGGCTGTTTCCAAATCTTAGCTATGGTAAATTGTGCTGCTATGAACATAGGGGTACATATATCCTTTCTAATTCGCCTTTCTAATTTCATGGGGTATATTCCTAGAAGTGGGATCACTGGGTCGAATGGGAGCTCCATTTTTAGTTTTTTGAGGAATCTCCATACTGTTCTCCACAGTGGCTGTACTAGTCTACAATCCCACCAGCAGTGCACAAGAGTTCCTTTTTCTCCGCATCCTCGCCAGCACTTTTCGTTTGTTGATTTGTTGATGTAAGCCATTCTGACAGGTGTGAGATGGTACCGCATAGTCGTTTTGGTTTGCATCTCTCGGATAATTAGTGACTTTGAGCAAGTTTTCATATGTCTCTGGGCCTTCCTTTTGTCTTCTTTAGAAAAGGTTCTATTTAGGTCTGTTGCCTATTTTTTAATTGGATCATTTGTCCTCCTTTTATTGAGTTGGGTGAGTTGCCTGTAGATGCTTGAGATTAAACCTTTATCACTAATAACATTTGCAAATATGTTCTCCCATACAGTGGGTTTTCTTGTTGTTTTGTTGATGGTTTCTTTAGCTGTGCAAAAGCTTTTTATTTTGATGTAGTCCCATTTGTTTATTTTCTCTTTAGCTTCCATTGCCCTCGGAGCAGTATCATCAAAGAAGTTCTTTTGGCATATGTCTGAGATTTTTCTTCCTGTAGATTCCTCTAATATTTTTATGGTTTACTGTCTTACGTTTAAGTCCTGTATCCATTTTGAGTTTATTTTTGTGTATGGTGTAAGTTGGTGCTCTAGTTTCATTTTTTTGCATGTATCTGTCCAATTTTCCCAACACCATTTATTGAAGAGACTGTCTTGATTCCATTTTATGTTCATGCCTCCTTTGTCGACTATTAATTGAGCATAGTGGATTGGGTTGATATCCGGATTCTCTATTCTATTCCATTGATCTATATGTCTGTTCTTGTGCCAGTACCAGGCTGTTTTCAGAACAGTAGCCTTGTAATACAGCTTAAAATCTGGTATGGAAATCCCATCGACTTTGTGCTTCTTTCTCAGGATTGCTTGGCTATTCGGGGCCTTTTTTTGTTCCAGATGAATTTTTGGAGAGTTCTTTCTAGGTCTGTGAAATATGCCATTGGTATTTTAATGGGGAGTGCATTAAATTTATAGATTGCTTTGGGTAGTATGGACATTTTAATGATGTTGATTCTCACAATCCATGAACATGGAATGTTCTTCCATCTGTTTACATCTTCCTCTATCTCTTTTTTCAGTGTCCTGTTGTTTTCTGCGAATAGGTCTTTTACCTCCTTAGTTAAGTTTATTCCTAGGTATCTTAATTTTTTTGGTGTGATGGTACATGGGATTGCTTTTTTAGTCTCTCTTTCTGTAAGTTCACTATTAGTGTATAGAAATGCCATGGATTTCTTGGCATTGATTTTGTAGCCTGCTACATTGCTGAACTCATTTATTAAGTCTACTAACTTTTTTATGGAGTCTTTCGGGTTTGTTATGTACAATATCATGTCATCTGCAAATAAGGATAGCTTAACTTCTTCTTTTCCAATCTGGATGCCTTTTATTTCTTCTTCTTGTCTAATTGCAACGGCTAATACTTCCAGTACTATGTTGAACAGGAGTGGTGAAAGTGGGCAACCCTGTCTTGTTCCTGTTCTTAGGGGAAATGGTTTTAGTTTTTGCCCATTGAGTATGATGTATGCTGTGGGTTTATCATATATGGCTTTTATTATGTTGAGGTATGATCCTTCTATTCCTACCTTATTGAGAGTTTTTATTAAGAAAGGATGTTGGATTTTGTCAAATGCTTTTTCTGCATCAATTGATATGACTATGTGATTTTTATCTCTCAATTTGTTAATGTGATATATCACATTTATTGATTTGCGGATATTGTACCATCCTTGCATTCCTGGGATAAATCCTACTTGGTCGTGGTGTATGATCTTTCTGATGTACTGCTGGATCGGATTGATAGAATTTTATTGAGGATTTTGGCATCTATATTCATGAGGGATATTGGCCTGTAATTCTCTTTCATTGTGTCGTCTTTATCTGGTTTTGGTATTAGGGTGATGCTAGCTTCATAGAAGGAGTTTGGAAGTGTTCCATCCTCTTGAATTTTCTGGAATAGTCTGAGGAGTATAGGTTTTAGTTCTTCCTTGAATGTTCGGTCAAACTCCCCTGTGAAGCCGTCTGGCCCTGGGCTTTTGTTTGCTGGAAGCTTTATTTTTTTTTAAATTTTATTTACAATATAACTTATATTTAATAGTAGTACATATGTTTTCCTCCCCCCCCAATATTCTCCCCCCAGCCTCCCCTACCCCCCAGCACATGTCCTCACCTGCCTCCCTCCCCACCCCAGAGTCTTTCATTCATTGGTTATGCTCATATGTATGCATACAAGTCCTTTGGTTGATCTCCCCCAGCATCTGCCTCCCCTCCACTCCAGCCTTCCCCCTGTAGCTTGACAGCCTGTTCGAGGCCACCCTGCCTCTATATCAATCACTCTCCCCTGTTTCTTTTCTTCAAAAATATCTTGCCTCTGCATACTGAAAACAAACGTATAAGAGCAAAAAAAGTTTGAGTGTCAGTTTCAATGTCCAACTGTTCTGAGTCCAGTTTCAATGTCAAATAGTTCTTCATGTGTACATGTCAGCAATGGTATCCAGATGGTGGACACATCGTGGCAATGCAAGATCCATCCTCTCTGGTATGTTCCTGGGCCGCCTGCAGCCACACAACGCTGCCGACTGCTAGCATGGCAAGGTGTCGTCAGCGTCCCCCATCTCTGGACCGTCCTCATGGATGGAACAGGCCCGTCAGTTCCTCACTGTCGCAGGAACCCACATGGTCTTGGAGTTGTTCTCTGCAAACACACAAACACATTCTCGACCAAAGGTTAACAAAGGGATCCTCTCTGCAAAATAGACTTGGGATTCTTTTTATTTTTGCCTAAATGATTTTCCTTTGGCTTATTTTGACACCATGTGTGGTTTTTTTTTATGCGTGTCCTGCAGCTGGTTTTACAAATTGAATTTTCTTTTCTGGAGTAAGAATTTTCTACATGTATTTTACTTATAGGATATTTTTCCTTACATGATATTACCTCATTGTCCCCCACCCCCTTTTTTGGTTAATAGGGGCTTTTGGAAATTTTATCTTGCAATCTTGGTAATTTTAAATTTTAATTTTTGCATACAAATATTACTACTTTAGGTTCTTTGGATGTTAGGCAATTTTGCAGTGAGATGAACTACTAATAGATAATTTAGTTAATGTTTTAGGAAAAGCTTTTTGTCCAATACAGTTAGATTTTCTTGAGTATTCACTTATTTCACTTGGCCAATTTAAATTAATCTGAAAACTTGATTACTATTTTACTGACAATTTTAATACTCAAGCAGAAATCTTAGTTTACCCAGTAAATACTTGTGGAAAGGAATATTTGCATTTTTGAATAGGTCCTCAGAATTCCTTGTAATATATTAAATTTAGATATAGGGCAGCTATTGCTGGCCGAGTCTCTGTCTACCACCTGGGTCCCGGTGTGAGTTGTGCGTGGGAGGCGTAGCAGCCGTGGGGGTAGGAGACCTCCCTCAGGAAGGGTGAGATTTCAAGCCCCTGTAAGGTTTGTGGATGAGGGTCTGTGCCCCACCTCTGTTGATCTTTTAGTTCTCTCCTGTTGGCCCCTCTGCGACTGTGCCTGTCTTAGGTTGTTCCTTCCCTGAGGAATCTTACCCATCTCTGGCTAACCAGCCATCCTCCGGGGCCAAACAGGGTGATGTGAGGTTCAGTCCTGTCTCCTTTGTAGTCTATGCCCCCGTGGCCTCCACGTCCAGCACCTGCCATGGGGTCCCCTCGCCTGCTGGCGGGGTCCCGGTACTGATCACATATCTCGGGTGACCCAGGTTTCTTCTCCAGAGAGGGCCCAGCTCACGCCACTGGTCGAGAGACAGATCCATGGTGCCAACTGCCCAGAGACTTCAGCCACAGCTTGAACTGAAAGTTCACGCATCAGCTGTGTGTAGTTGGATAATAAGAAGAGGGTCCCTCTTGGCAAAAGGGCCAGAGGGGCCAATATAGAATGCTCGGATGCCTTCCCAGTGCCTTAATTCCTTCTGAAAGGGATTTCCTATCCTTTTTTAAGTTGCTGCCCAACATTCAAAGAATTAGTTTGTAAGTTTATTTGGGATAATTGTATAATATGCTGTTGTCAAATATCAAATATTATAATGACATTGTAGAATAATATCATGTAAGGGTATTGTGGTGTCACGGGAGGTTAAGGAGGGCCTAGCCTAAGAACTGGTGTCCATAAGAGATGACATGCTCTAGGCCATGTTAATTCAATCTCAAACTAGCTGCCAATTTTTTTTATAACTTTATATAAACTTTGTCAGGGATGTAAAAACACAAATCACTTACCTTAGTTCAAGCATTCAAATATATTGGCTTTCCCCCTTACTCCCACCACCTGCCACTTACCCTGAGGTTTGACATTTTAATGGACTTTTCTCAGTCTCTGGATCCATTCTTGTTCATCAGTCTGTGTCATTGATTGTATTCCTCAAATGAGTGAGATCATGTGATATTTGTCTTTCTCTGCCTGGCTAATTTCACTTAGCATAATGCTCTCTAATTCCATCCATGTTGTTACAAATGGTCGGAGCTCTTTCTTTTTTTCCGCAGCGTAGTATTCCATTGTGTAGATGTACCACTGTTTTTTAATCCACTCATCTGCTGATGGGCACGTAGGCTGTTTCCAAGTCTTAGCTATGAAAAATTGTGCTGCTATGAACATAGGGGTACATATATCCTTTCTAATTCGCCTTTCTAGTTTCTTGGGGTATATTCCTAGAAGTGGGATCACTGGATTGAATGGGAGCTCCATTTTTAGTTTTTTGA
This sequence comes from Antrozous pallidus, assembly GCA_027563665.1. NCBI lineage: Eukaryota > Metazoa > Chordata > Mammalia > Chiroptera > Vespertilionidae > Antrozous > Antrozous pallidus. Next base: position 1,229,776 of record CM050522.1, read on the forward strand.
GGAAACTCCATACTGTTCTCCACAGTGTCTGCACTAGTCTACAATCCCACCAACAGTGCAGGAGAGTTCCTTTTTCTCTGCATCCTCGCCAGCACTTGTCATTTGTTGATTTGTTGATGTAAGCCATTCTGACAGGTGTGAGATGGTACCGCATAGTCCTTTTGATTTGCATCTCTCGGAAAATTAGTGACTTTGAGCAAGTTTTCATATGTCTCTGGGCCTTCCTTTTGTCTTCTTTAGAAAAGGTTCTATTTAGGTCTGTTGCCCATTTTTTTATTGGGTCATTTGTCTTCCTTTTATTGAGTTGTGTGAGTTGCCTATAGATGCTTGAGATTAAACCTTTATCACTGATAACATTTGCAAATATGTTCTTCCATACAGTGGGTTTTCGTGTTGTTTTGTTGATGGTTTCTTTAGCTGTGCAAAAGCTTTTGATTTTGATGTAGTCCCATTTGTTTATTCTGTCTTTAGCTTCTATTGCCCGCGGAGCAGTATCATCAAAGAAGTTCTTTTGGCATATGTCTGAGATTTTATTTCCTGTAGCTTCCTCTAATATTTTTATGGTTTCCTGTCTTACGTTTAAGTCTGTATCCATTTGGAGTTTATTTTTGTGTATGGTGTAAGTTGGTGGTCTAGTTTCATTTTTTTGCATGTATCTATCCAATTTTCCCAACACCATTTATTGAAGAGACTATCTTGATGCCATTTTATGTTCCTGCCTCCTTTGTCAAATATTAATTGAGCATAGTGGTTTGGGTTTATATCTGGATTCTCTATTCTATTCCATTGATCTGTATGTCTGTTCTTGTGCCAGTACCAGGCTGTTTTGAGAACAGTAGCTTTGTAATACAGCTTGAAATCTGGTATGGAAATCCCACCGACTTTGTGCTTCTTTCTCAGGATTCCTGTGGCTATCCGGGACCTTTTTTTTTATTCCAGATGAATTTTTGGAGAGTTCTTTCTAGGTCTGTGAAATATGCCATTGGTATTTTAATGGGGAGTGCATTAAATTTATAGATTGCTTTGGGTAGTATGGACATTTTAATTATGTTGATTCTCCCAATCCATGAACATGGTATGTTCTTCCATCTGTTTACATCTTCCTCTATCTCTTTTTTTAGCGTCCTGTATTTTTCTGCGAATAGGTCTTTTACCTCCTTAGTTAAGTTTATTCCTAGGTATCTTAATTTTTTTGGTGTGATGGTACATGGGATTGCTTTTTTAGTCTCCCTTTCTGTAAGTTCACTATTGGTGTATAGGAATGCCATAGATTTCTTGGCATTGATTTTGTAGCCTGCTACATTGCTGAACTCATTTATTAATTCTATTAGCTTTTTTATGGAGTCTTTCGGGTTTTTTATGTACAATATCATGTCATCTGCAAATAATGATAGCTTTACTTCTTCTTTTCCAATTTGGATGCCTTTTATTTCTTCTTCTTGTCTAATTGCAATGGCTAATACTTCCAGTACTATGTTGAATAGGAGTGGTGAGAGTGGGCAGCCCTTTCTTGTTCCTGTTCTTAAGGGAAATGGTTGTAGTTTTTGCCCATTGAGTATGATGTTTGCTGTGGGTTTATCATATATGGCTTTTATTATGTTGAGGTATGATCCTTCTATTCCTACCTTGTTGAGAGTTTTTATCAAGAAAGGGTGTTGGATTTTGTCAAATGCTTTTTCTGCATCAATTGATATGACTATGTGATTTTTATCTCTCAATTTGTTAATGTGATGTATCACATTTATTGATTTGCGGATATTGTACCATCCTTGCATTCCTGGGATAAATCCTACTTGGTCGTGGTATATGATCTTTCTGATGTATTGCTGGATCCGATTTGATAGAATTTTATTGAGGATTTTGGCATCTATATTCATGAGGGATATTGGCCTGTAATTCTTTTTCATTGTGTCATCTTTATCTGGTTTTGGTATTAGGGTGATGTTAGCTTCATAGAAGGAGTTTGGAAGTGTTCCATCCTCTTGAATTTTCTGGAATAGTCTGAGGAGTATAGGTTTTAGTTCTTCCTTGAATGTTTGGTAAAACTCCCCTGTGAAGCCGTCTGGCCCTGGGCTTTTGTTTGCCGGAAGGTTTATGATGACTGCTTCAATTTCTTCCACAGTTATTGGTTTATTGAGTTGTTTAGATTCTTCCTGATTGAGTTTTGGGAGGTTATATTTTTCCAGAAATATATCCATTTCCTCCAGATTGTCCAGTTTGTTGGAGTAGAGTTGTTCATAGTATTTTTTAACAATCCTTTGTATTTCAATGGGGTCTGTTGTTATTTCACCTCTTTCATTTCTGATTTTATTTATTAGGGTCCTCTCTCTTTGCTTCTTGGTGTGTCTGGCTAGAGGTTCATCAATCTTGTTTATCCTTTCAAAGAACCAGCTCTTGGTTTTGTTGATCTTCTCTATTGTTTCTTTGGTCTCTATGTCATTTATTTCTGCTCTGATCTTTACTATTTCCTTCCTTCTGCTTACACTGGGCTTTTCTTGTTGCTTTCTTTCTAACTCTTTGAGTTGTTGGGTTAGATGATTTATTGCCACTGTTTCTAGTTTTTTGCAGTAGGATTGTAGAGCTATGAACTTCCCTCTCAGAACTGCTTTCACTGTGTCCCATAGATTTTGGATCGTTGTGCTATCATTGTCATTTGTTTCCATGATGTTTTCTATCTCTTCCTTGATCTCTATAGTAACCAAGTCATAGTTTAATAGCATGCTGTTTAGTCTCCATGTGTTTGATTTCTTTGGGTTGTTTTTATTGTAGTTGATTTCCAGCTTTATGCCCTTGTGATCTGAGAATGTGTTTGATATGATTTCTATCTTCTTGAATTTGGAGAGACTTTGCCTATGACCCAACACATGGTCTATCTTTGAGAATGACCCATGGGCACTTGAAAAGAATGTATATTCTGTGGTTTTGGGGTGAAATGATCTGAAGATGTCAATTAATTCCTTCTGGTCTAGTGATTCATTGAGGATTGATGTTTCTTTACTGATTTTTTGTTTAGAGGATCTGTCCAATGGTGATAGTGGGGTATTAAAATCTCCTACTATGATAGTATTGCTGTCTATCTCTCCCTTGGTATCCTCTAGGAGTTTTAGTATGTATTTGGGTGCTCCTATATTGGATGCATATATGTTTACCAGAGTTATTTCTTCTTGTTGGATTGCTCCCTTTAGTATTATGTAGTGGCCTTCTTTATCTCTTGTTACATCCTTCACTTTGAGATCTAATTTGTCGGATGTAAGTATTGCTACCCCAGCTTTTTTTCCATTTCCATTCGCCTGAAGAACCTTTTTCCATCCTTTCACCCTCAGTCTGTGTGCATCTTTTTTTTGGAGGTGGGTTTCTTGTAGACAGCAGATATATGGGTCGTGTTTTCTTATCCAGTCTATTACCCTATGTCTTTTGATTGGAGCATTTAAACCATTTACATTTAAAGTAATTATTGATAGATAGTTATTTGTAGCCATTTTTGTTCTTTGCCCCTATGTTCTTTCATGGCTTCCTATTGCTTTTCACAGCAGACCCTTTAGCATTTCTTGCATTGCTGGTTTGGTGGTAATGTATTCCCTTAGACCTTTTTTGTCTGTGAAGCTCCTGATTTGACCTTCAATTTTGATTGATAGCCTTGCTGGGTACAGTATTCTAGGATTCAGACCCTTTCTTTGCATAACTTTGTATATTTCATTCTAATCCCTTCTGGCCTGATAAGTTTCTGTTGAGAAATCACTTGCTAATCTGATGGGGGTTCCTTTGTAGGTGACTTTCTGTCTGTCTCTGGCAGCTTTTAGGATTCTCACTTTGTCGTTGATGTTTGCCAATTTAATTATAACATGCCTTGGTGTAGGTCTTTTGGGGTTTATTTTGCTTGGGACTCTGTGAGCTTCTTGGATTTGTGTGGGTTTTACCTTTCCTATATCAGGGAAGTTTTCTGTCATTATTTCTTCCAACAGGTTTTCTATTCCTTGCTCAGTTTCCTGTCCCTCTGGAAGCCCTATAATACGTATGTTGTTTTGTTTCATGTTGTCCCATAGTTCCCTTAGGCTCTCCTCCTGCTTTTTAATTTTTTTTTCTAGAAGCTGCTCTACTTGGGTGTTTTTTCCTACCTTGTCTTCCAGCTCACTGATGCAGTCCTCTGCCTCATCTAGTCTACTCCTGATACTTTCTATTGAGTTCTTTACCTCAGCAATGTCACTTTTCATTTCTTCTTGGGTCTTCTTCATTTCTTCATAATTCTTCTTCATTTCTTCATAGTTCTTCTTCATTTCTTCCTGGCTCTTCTTCATTTCCTCTTGATTCCTCTTCAATTCCTCATGGTTCTTACTTGTATTGGCTTCTGTTCTCTTCATCCACCCTATGACCATTTCTCTGAACTCTCTCTCTGACAGGTTGTTTGCTTCCATTTCGGTTACCTCTTTTTCTGGTGAGGCTTGCTTTTCTTTCATTGGTGGGCTATTTCTTTGTCTCCCCATAGTCTTTCTTCTCTGTGTGTCTTGTTATGTAGTTCTCACTCTCCTGTGTTGATTTAAAGGCTCAGACTACAACACAATCAGGTGCAGCACACCAGGCACAGAAGAATGTATTCACAGTATTGGTAACTCCAAATTAAAAGTGATTGCCAGAGGAAGGTAAATTAGGTGATAGGTGGGGTAAGAGAGAGTAAGAGAAAACACACTTGCACACACAAAAGAAAGAAAGAAAGAAAGAAAGAAAGAAAGAAAGAAGGAAAGAAAGAAAGAAAGAAAGAAGGAAAGAAAGAAAGAAAGAAGGAAAGAAAGAAAGAAAGAAAAAAGGGGAATGCCAAAATAAAGTTGGGAAAAGGGGGAGGTGTAAAAAGAAAGGAAAAGGGAGTAAACTATAAATATGGGTTCGAACCAACCAGAGGACCGCCACTAATCCCAGCAAAAGCCAGCAATGAGTACCTGGAGACTGATAGAAACTACATACAACAACTAATATCAAGGGAGGTTAGGGAACACTGAAGCTTAAATCTATCACAAAAAATGTAAACATCACCAATACACAAAACAATGCCAACTCCCGCCCCACAAAACAAATTAAAAGGAAAGAATAACCAAACCAATCTCACAAATATGCATAAAATATAAACAACATCAGCAGGACCGAGAGAAAAACATTTTAGGATAGTGAAGTTGGAGAAGCATTAGATATGTATGGACTTGGAGCAGGTGGTTGGAGATTGGATATAAAAGTGGGGTGAAATTTTAACAGGGGCTAAAAACAAAGAATAAGGAAAATCTAAACCAGAAAAAGTGTAAGGGGAATAAGACACTAACTAAGGAAAGGTTAGCAAGAGAGTGCTGGCATAAAGGGGAAGTTGAAGTAGGTTAAAGAGATACTAAAGGGTAGATGAAAAAAGACTATATATCACTAATCTCTGAGTAGAATAAAGATGGAATAAAATGTCACTTAAAAAATTTAAATAGTAGTAGAAATAAAATTGATTTTTTAATTTGTGTTACACAAGAGACAATTTATGATTCAGCCCCTAGGTGGCAGTGTTTCTGAATTGACCTCCGGGTCTATTGGTCCTCTCTAGCCTGATCTAAAATCCCGCTATGTCTATGGTATTTACTACTGATTTGTGGAAATAGGCTACCCCAGAGCTGCCTGTCTAATTGTGAGGACCTGTTCTGATCCCCAGCGTCAGAAAAACAGCTCTCCCCTGTGGTCTCCCAGGTTCTCTTCCACCAGGGGATCCCCCCTTCCTCGTTCAGCGCTGAGAAATTCGGATTTAGAGACGACAAACGCAGGCGTGCGAACTCACGTCCTGCTGGTATGTTTGCGCGAAACCCTTTCTCCCCTTGGGTTTGGCAGCCCGCTCCCTCCCAAAACTGCCAGGCTGGCCCTCTCCTTCAGGTCCAAATGTGTCGCCCTCTATGTTTCCCCCCTCCTGTCACCAGCTCCGAGGACCCTCTTCCATGTTTGCCGGCTCCAACAGCCGAGGGTTTTCCTTTTTTTGCCAGACGCGAATCTCCCTGTGTTACCAGCTCCCTTAACCCCCGGAGAAACCTGACCTTTCCGTGGCTGAGCACAGGTTTCCTCGGAGTCCGCTTCTTCACCAACTAGGAACCGATGTTGGGGGGGAAATGGGAGTCTCAGACGCCCAGTGGGTACCGCAACTGTAAAATTTTTAGGCTCTTCCCCTTTAAGATGGCGCAGCCGCCTCTGAGCCAGGCTCCGGGAGAGAACCGAGCCGCACCGGAGCCGCTCCGATAAGGGCGGCTAATCTAGCAGTCCCCCTCCTTCTCCCAAAGCCCTACTGTCCCCCCACTCGCCAACAAACACTCCCCCCGCGACCCTCAGCTGCTCACCCCGTCTACCCCAGGACACAAATGATTACGCATCTTTCTGACCCGCCGCCATCTTTTTTCCCCCTCATGGAAGCTTTATGATGACTGCTTCAATTTCTTCCACAGTTATTGGTCTATTGAGTTGTTTAGATTCTTCTTGATTGAGTTTTGGGAGGTTATATTTTTCGAGAAACATATCCATTTCCTCCAGGTTGTCCAGTTTGTTGGAGTAGAGTTGTTCATAGTAATTTTTAACAATCCTTTGTATTTCAGTGGGGTCTGTTGTTATTTCACCTCTTTCATTTCTGATTTTATTTATTAGGGTCCTCTCTCTTTGCTTCTTGGTGCGTCTGGCTAGAGGTTCATCAATCTTGTTTACCCTTTCAAAGAACCAGCTCTTGGTTTTGTTGATCTTCTCTATTGTTTCTTTGGTCTCTATGTCATTTATTTCTGCTCTGATCTTTACTATTTCCTTCCTTCTGCTTACACTGGCTTTTCTTGTTGCTTTCTTTCTAACTCTTTGAGTTGTTGGGTTAGATAATTTATTGCCGCTGTTCCTAGTTTTTTGCAGTAGGATTGTAGAGCTATGAACTTCCCTCTCAGAACTGCTTTCACTGTGTCCCATAGATTTTGGATTGTTGTACTATCATTGTCATTTGTTTCCATGATGTTTTCTATCTCTTCCTTAATCTCTCTAGTAACCCAGTCATAGTTTAATAGCATGCTGTTTAGTCTCCATGTGTTCGATTTCTTCAGATTGTTTCTATTGTAGTTGATTTCCAGCTTTATGCCACTGTGATCTGAGAATATACTTGATATGATTTCTATCTTCTTGAATTTGGAGAGACTTTGCCTATGACCCAACACATGGTCTATCTTTGAGAATGACCCATGGGCACTTGAAAAGAATGTATATTCTGTGGCTTTGGGGTGAAATGATCTGAAGATGTCAATTAATTCCATCTGGTCCAGTGAGTCATTGTGAATTGATGTTTCTTTACTGATTTTTTGTTTAGAGGATCTGTCCAATGGTGATAATGGGGTATTAAAGTCTCCTACTATGATTATATTGCTGTCTATCTCTCCCTTGATGTCCTCTAGGAGTTTTTGTATATATTTGGGTGCTCCTGTATTGGGTGCGTATGTGTTTACAAGAGTTATTTCTTCTTGTTGAATTGCTCCCTTTAGTATTATGAAGTGGCCTTCTTTATCTCTTGTTATGTCCTTCACTTTGAGATCTAGTTTGTCAGATATAAGTATGGCTACCCCAGCTTTTTTTTCATTTCCATTCGCCTGAATAACTTTTTTCCAACCTTTCATCCTCAGTCTGTGTGCGTCTTCTTTTCGGAGGTGGGTTTCTTGTAGACAGCAGATACATGGGTTGTGTTTTCTTATCCAGTCTATTACTGTATGTCTTTTTATTGGAGCATTTAAACCGTTTACATTTAAAGTTATTATTGATAGGTGCTTATATGTTGCCATTTTTGTTCTTTACCCCTGTGTTCCTTCTTCGCTTCCTATTTCTTTTTACAGCAGATCCTTTAGCATTTCTTGCATTGCTGGTTTGGTGGTGACGAATTCCCTTAGTCCTTTTTTATCTGTGAAGTTCCTGATTTGACCTTCAATTTTGATTGAGAGCCTTGCTGGGTATAGTATTCTAGGATTCAGACCCTTCCTTTGCATGACTTTGTAGATTTCATTCCACTGCCTTCTGGCCTGATAGGTTTCTGTTGAGAGATTACTTGTTAGTCTGATGGGAGTTCCTTTGTAGGTGACTTTCTGTCTCTCTCTGGCAGCTTTTAAGATTCTTAGTTTGTCATTGGTGTTTGCCAATTTAATTATAATGTGCCTTGGCGTAGGTCTTTTGGGGTTTATTTTGCTTGGGACTCTGTGAGCTTCTTGGATTTGTGTGGGTTTTACCTTTCCTATACCAGGAAAGTTTTCTGTCATTATTTCTTCCAACAGGTTTTCTATTCCTTGCTCAGTTTCCTGTCCTTCTGGAAGCCCAATTATACGGATGTTGTTTTGTTTCATGTTGTCCCAGAGTTCTCTTAGGCTCTCCTCCTGCTTTTTAATTTTTTTTCCTAGAAGCTGCTCTACTTGGTTATTTTTTCCTACCTGGTCTTCTAGCTCACTGATGCGATCCTCTGCTTCTTCTATTCTACTCTTAATACTTTCTATTGAGTTCTTTACTTCAGCAATGTCACTTTTCATTTCTTCTTGGCTCCTCTTCATTTCTTCTTGGCTCCTCTTCATTTCTTCATGGCTCTTCATCATTTCTTCCTGGGTCTTCCTCATTTCCTCTTGGTTCTTACTCATATTATCAAATTTGTCTTCCATTCTTTTCAGCCACCTTATGACCATTTCTCTGAATTCTTTCTCTGACAGGTTGTTAACTTCCATTTCGTTTACCTCCTTTTCTGGCGAGCTTTTCTTTTCTTTCATATGTGGGCTATTTCTTTTTCTTCCCATGGTCTCTCTTCTCTGTGTATCTGGTTTTGTAGTTCTCACTCTCCTGCGTTGATTTAAAGGCACAAAATACAACACAACCAGGTGCAACCCACCAGGCACTGAACCAGAATGTAGTCAAAGTAATTGTAATTCCAAATAAAGGTGACCGCCAGAGAAAGGCAAATTCGGTGATAGGTGGGAAAAAAGAAAGAGAACCTCCCCCAGACCCACAGAGACACTCACACACCCACACTCACAAAAAAAAGAAAGAGACCCCTCCACACACATACACTCACAAAAAAGAAAGACAGGAATGCCAAAATGATAATGGGAAAAGGGGGAGAAGAAAAAAAAGAAATAAAAGGAGTAAATTATAAATGTGGGGTGAAAACTCCTATAGGACAGCCCCTAATCCGAACCAAAACCTGCAACAAGTACTTGGAGATTGATACAAATTACATACAACTACTAATATCAAGAGAGGTGAGGGAACACAGAAGCAAAAATCTATCTCAAAAACAATGCAGATGAGGACAACAAAACAAGAAACAACACCAAAAATAAAAATAACCCCCCTACAAAACAAACCAAAATAACAGAATAAGCAAATCAATCTCATAAACCTGCTTAAAAAAATCAATATAATCAACAGTCAAGTAAACAACAACAACAGGACAGGGCTAAAAACATTTTAAGATAGTGAAGTCAGAGAAGCTAGAGGTATATATGCACTTGGATTAGGTGGTTAGAGATTAGATGTGTCAGTGGGGTGAAATTTTAACAGGGGGTAAGGGGAAAGAATTAGGTAAATCTAAAGCGGGAAAAGTGTAAGGGAAACAAGGCACCAAATAGGGAAAGGTTAGCCAGAGAGTGGTGGTATAAAGGTGAAGTTGAGGTAGAGTAAAAGATACTAAAGTGTAGATGAAAATAGACTGTATTCCCAAGGTCGAAGAGAAAATATAATCAATTCCCTGTCACATAAGAGTCAATTTGTGATTTGGCCCCTGGGTGGCAGTGTTTCTAGATTGACTTCTGGGTCTATTGGTCCTCTCTATCCTGAACTAAACAATACTGCCTCTCTAATGGTGACTGCTGTTTTAGCAGCCAGAACCCTCCCAAAATCTTCCGGGTTTCCCTCCTCTGTCCGGTCCAAACTGATTGCGCTCCAGGGATTAACTCTGCCACCAGCTCCAAGGGCCCTCTCCCAAGTTTACCAGCATCAACAGCCACAGATTTTATTTCAGGTGCAGATCTCCAGGTTTTGAGTTCCAAGGTGCAGATCTCCCAGACTGCCAGCCCCCTCAGTTTGGCGCCCAAAGTACCCCCAGGGAAATCTGACCTTTCCGTGCTGGAGTTTAGAGCTCCCTGGATTCTGCGCGCCTAGGCGCCAACTGGGTGCCGTGTGGTGCTCTGGGAGCCTTAGCGGTCTAGCCGGTACCAGTACCGTAGCTGTATATTTTCAGGCTCTTCCCCTTCAAGATGTTGTGGTCTGCCTCCGCGCGCCTCCTCGCGCAGTTGGCTCAGGGAGAGAACCCAGCAGTACTGGGGCCGCTCAGGCTGGGGAGGCCAGCCCAGCAGTCCTCTATCTTCTCCTGGAGCACAGCTGTCCCCCTAGTCGCTGACAAATGCTCCCTGCGCGACTTTCAGCTGCTCCCTCCCTCTGCCCTGTGAGCAGATTCAGATCGAATCCCTCCGTTCCGCCGCCATTTTCTCTGGACCTCTGCCTCTAATTTTTTTAAGGTGGAAGTTTAAGTTACTGATTTGAGATAATTTTGACCTTTTATTTATTTTTATTTAAATACCAGAGGCCCGGTATATGAAATTTGTGCGTGGAGGGGTTGAGGTGTTCTCCTTAGACCAGCCTGGACCATGTCTAATCCAGGACCTCAGGGATTGTGCCAAAACCAGCAGTCAGACATCCTTTTCACAATCTGAGACTGATTGTTCCTAACTGCTCATCTGCCTGCCTGCCTGATCACCCCTAACTGCCAGTGCTTGCCAGCCTGACAGCCCCAACTGCCCCCCTCTTGGCCTGGTCACCCTTAGCAGCCTGGTTGCCCCAACTACCACCCCCTCTATTGACCTGGTCATTTCCAACTGCCCCCCGCACTGGCCTGGTCACCCACAACTGCCTCCCCTGCTGGCCTGGTTGCCTCTCACTGCCTCTCTCTGCCCCCATGGTCACTCCTCACTGCTCCCCTCTGTTAACCTGGATGCTCCTCACTACACCCCTGCCGACCTGGTCACCCCATGCATCCTGATGGTCATCCCTTGCTAACCCCCCTACCTGCGTGGACACCCCACACAGCATGCTGTTCGTTTGTTACTGTGAGGGCATTGTGACCAATTTGCATATTACCCTTTCATTAGTATAGACTAGAAGGCCGGTGCATGAATTCATGCATGGGTGGGGCCCCTCAACCTGGCCAGCAATCAGGGCTGATCAGGGCCCATTGTGGCTGGCCAGAAGGACCATGGTAGGTTGGCCGGCCACAGGAGGTTTGCTGGCCATGGGAGGTTGGCTGTGAGAGTGCACTGACCACCAGGGGACAGATCTTGCATTGAGCATCTGCCCCCTGGTGGTCAGTGTATGTCATAGCAACCGGTCACAATAGTAGCTTAGGCATATATATATATATAGACATCTCTTCTTCAAATTGATTTCAGAGAGGAAGAGAGAGGGAGAAAGAGAGATAGAAACCTCAATGATGAGAGAAAATCACTGTCTGTCTTTCTCTTGAAACCTCCTATAGGGGATTGAGCTGAATCTGGCATTGATCAGAATTGAACCTGGGACCCTTCAGTCTGTAAGCTGATGCTCTATCCACTGAGCCAAACTAGCTAGAGACATATTTCTTTTTAAATATAAGCATTTATAGCTTATATTGATAGCTAATATCAATAAAGTTCCCTCAGTATTGGTATCATTGCATTTCATCAGTTTTGGTTCACTTTTTATTCATCTCTAAATATTTTTAAATTTTTTCTTATGGTGTATTTTATTTCCTCATGTAGATACAATTTACTGCCCATATTCTTCTGTTTCAGCTTGAAGGACTTTCTTTAGTATTTCTCAGGAGGCAGAATTGTTGGTGACAATTTTTCTCAGTTTGGTTTTATTTATTTATTTATTTTTTGGAATGAGACTTTAAAAGACGTCAACTTCCATTCTGCTCTTTCTGGTGGCTACTAATCTACACCAGGCAGACAGACTGGAACAAATTAAAATACTTTTAAATGCACTGCTCTCAAAGAGATTTGACTGTTTTTCTTGAATAAAATTTTTGTTAATTTCCAGATTCTGAAAAGATTGATGCTAATTATTTCTGTCAACTTTTTTTTGTTTATTTGTGAATGGAAGAGGTAATGTTTGGAGTCCTTACTTTTTCATTTCCATTACTGTGCTCCTGGATGTGTGTCCTCATTTGAACCTGCTGAGTTTTTCTGGGGCCGAACCCTGAGAGAACGGGAATTCAGACAGGACAGGGCTCGCAGAGCTGTCCATGGAGACCGTGTCGCAGAAGCATGGAATTGTAACAAACTTGGTGGAGGTAGTTGAGACTCCATTCTAAGTAGCTCAGTGCTTAAACGTGATGAGTAGAACCAAAGAACGACAATAACAACATCAACAAAGGACTGATTTAACTAGTGAGCGCAAAGGAAAAATTAAACATAAGAGACCACAGAAAGAAAAAAGTAAGGTTAGAGGAGGATGAAGCATACAGGTAGAGTGGATAAGCCACTGAAATGGTATCCAGTGAAGAAGGACAAAGATATTTATCAGAAGCCACACAGTAAAATCACTTTTTATTAGGAACCCAGGATAAAAGGTAAGAGGCTGCAGAGGATACACTTTTCTCCTTCATTCTTTGGTATCTTTCGTCAGTCCAAACCTTTGAGATTGAAGAAACACTGCTCGTGCAGAAATGGGAGCCCAGGTGTTTCAGTCTCCTGATGCTGCCTCTGCTACATAAAGGTGGCACAGCACCAGCTCATCATCATCCCGAGCCCCATATGAGACAACTGGCTGTCTCCAGTCTGGGGGGCCACCGCCACCACCCTGCTTCTTGCTCCTGTGAAATCCAGGTCCCAGAGATTTCAAGGCTAGCAAAGTCAGGAGGTAACTATAGTGCAGAGCTCCTCCTGGGGCCAGTGCTGGATAAAAGGGCCTCACAAAACCTGGGGAAGATCTCATTCTTTTCACTAATGCTGCCAGATAACTGTTACCCAATGATACTAACTATTAAGCATTACCAGAAAGACCAGAATATCATGCACTGCCTTTTAAATTCCTAGTTTAAACTGTTATAACAATGCAGTGAGGAGGACTAGGAAAATGGCGGCGGAACGGAGGGATTCGATCTGAATCTGCTCACAGGGCAGAGGGAGGGAGCAGCTGAAAGTCGCGCAGGGAGCATTTGTCGGCGACTAGGGGGACAGCTGTGCTCCAGGAGAAGATAGAGGACTGCTGGGCTGGCCTCCCCAGCCTGAGCGGCCCCAGTACTGCTGGGTTCTCTCCCTGAGCCAACTGCGCGAGGAGGCGCCTGGAGGCGGACCACGACATCTTCAACCAGAGGAGCCGGAAAACATACAGCTGCCTTTCGCGGTACCGGCTGCACCGCTGGGGCTCCCGGAGCACCGGTGCCCAGGTGCGGAGGCGCGCAGAGCCCAGGCAGCGCTAAACTCCAGCTCGGAAAGGTCAGATTTCCCGGGGGGTACTTTGGGCGCGAAACTGAGGGGGCTGGCAGTCTGGGAGATCTGCACCTTGGAACTCAAAACCTGGAGATCTGCACCTGAAATAGAATCTGTGGCTGTTGAAGCTGGTGAACGTGGGAGAGGGCCCTTGGAGATGGTGGCAGAGTTGATCCCTGGAGCGCAATCGATTTGGACCTGACAGAGGGGGGAAGCCCGGAAGATTTTGGGAGGGTTCTGGTTGCTAAAACAGCAGTCACCATTAGAGAGGCAGTATTGTTTAGTTCAGGATAGAGAGGACCAATAGACCCAGAAGTCAATCTAGAAACACTGCCACCCAGGGGCCAAATCACAAATTGACTCTTATGTGACAGGGAATTGATTATATTTTCTCTTCGACCTTGGGAATACAGTCTATTTTCATCTACACTTTAGTATCTTTTACTCTACCTCAACTTCACCTTTATACCACCACTCTCTGGCTAACCTTTCCCTATTTAGTGCCTTGTTTCCCTTACACTTTTCCCGCTTTAGATTTACCTAATTCTTTAGCCTTACCCCCTGTTAAAATTTCACCCCACTGACATATCTAATCTCTAACCACCTAATCCAAGTGCATATATACCTCTAGCTTCTCTGACTTCACTATCTTAAAATGTTTTTAGCCCTGTCCTGTTGTTGTTGTTTACTTGACTGTTGATTATATTGATTTTTTAAGCAGGTTTATGAGATTGATTTGCTTATTCTGTTATTTTGGTTTGTCTTGTAGGGGGGGTTATTTTTATTTTTGGTGTTGTTTCTTATTTTGTTGTCCTCATCTGCATTGTTTTTGAGATAGATTTTTGCTTCTGTGTTCCCTCACCTCTCTTGATATTAGTAGTTGTATGTAATTTGTATCAATCTCCAAGTACTTGTTGCAGGTTTGGTTCGGATTAAGGGCTGTCCTATAGGAGTTTTCACCCAACATTTATAATTTACTCCTTTTATTTCTTTTTTTTCTTCTCCCCCTTTTCCCATTATCATTTCTTTCTTTTTTTTCTTCTCCCCCTTTCCCATTATCATGTCTTTCTTTTTTGTGAGTGTATGTGTGTGGGGGAGTCTCTTTCTTTTTTGTGTGAGTGTGGGTGTATGAGTGTCTGTGTGGGTCTGGGGGAGGTTCTCTTTCTTTTTTCCCACCTATCACCGAATTTGCCTTTCTCTGGCGGTCACCTTTATTTGGAATTACAATTACTTTGACTACATTCCGGTTCAGTGCCTGGTGCGTTGCACCTGGTTGTGTTGTATTTTGTGCCTTTAAATCAACGCAGGAGAGTGAGAACTACATAACCACATACACAGAGAAGAGAGACCATGGGAAGACAAAGAAATAGCCCACATATGAAAGAAAAGCAAGGCTCACCAGAAAAGGAGGTAAACGAAATGGAAGTTAACAACCTGTCAGAGAAAGAATTCAGAGAAATGGTCATAAGGTGGCTGAAAAGAATGGAAGACAAATTTGATAATATGAGTAAGAACCAAGAGGAAATGAGGAAGACCCAAGAAGAAATGATGAAGAGCCAAGAAGAAATGAAAAGTGACATTGCTGAAGTAAAGAACTCAATAGAAAGTATTAAGAGTAGACTAGAAGAAGCAGAGGATCGCATCAGTGAGCTAGAAGACCAGGTAGGAAAAAATAACCAAGTAGAGCAGCTACTAGAAAAAAAAATTAAAAAGCAGGAGGAGAGCCTAAGAGAACTTTGGGACAACATGAAACAAAACAACGTCCGTATAATTGGGCTTCCAGAAGGACAGGAAACTGAGCAAGGAATAGAAAACCTGTTGTAAGAAATAATGACAGAAAACTTTCCTGGTATAGGAAAGGAAAAACCAACACAAATCCAAGAAGCTCACAGAGTCCCAAGCAAAATAAACCCCAAAAGACCTACGCCAAGGCACATTATAATTAAATTGGCAAACACCAATGACAAACTAAGAATCTTAAAAGCTGCCAGAGAGAGACAAAAAGTCACCTACAAAGGAACACCCATCAGACTAACAAGTGATCTCTCAACAGAAACCTATCAGGCCAGAAGGCAGTGGAATGAAATCTACAAAGTCATGCAAAGGAAGGGTCTGAATCCTAGAATACTGTACCCAGCAAGGCTCTCAATCAAAATTGAAGGTCAAATCAGGAGCTTCACAGATAAAAAAGGACTAAGGGAATTCGTCACCACCAAACCAGCAATGCAAGAAATGCTAAAGGATCTGCTGTAAAAAGAAATAGGAAGCGAAGAAGGATCACAGGGGCAAAGAACAAAAATGGCAACTTATAAGCATCTATCAATAATAACTTTAAATGTAAACGGGTTAAATGCTCCAATCAAAAGACATAGGGTAATAGACTGGATAAGAAAACACAACCCATGTATCTGTTGTCTACAAGAAACCCACCTCCGAAAAAAAGACGCACACAGACTGAGGATGAAAGGTTGGAAAAAAGTTATTCAGGCGAATGGAAATGAAAAAAAAGCTGGGGTAGCCATACTTATATCTGACAAATTAGATCTCAAAGTGAAGGACATAACAAGAGATAAAGAAGGCCACTTCATAATACTAAAGGGAGCAATTCAACAAGAAGAAATAACTCTTGTAAACACATACGCACCCAATACAGGAGCACCCAAATATATACAAAAACTCCTAGAGGACATCAAGGGAGAGATAGACAGCAATACAATCATAGTAGGAGACTTTAATACCCCATTATCACCATTGGACAGATCCTCTAAACAAAAAATCAGTAAAGAAACATCAATTCTCAACGACTCACTGGACCAGATGGAATTAATTGACATCATCAGATCATTTCACCCCAAAGCCACAGAATATACATTCTTTTCAAGTGCCCATGGGTCATTCTCAAAGATAGACCATGTATTAGGTCATAGACAAAGTCTCTCCAAATTCAAGAAGATAGAAATCATATCAAGTATATTCTCAGATCACAGTGGCATAAAGCTGGAAATCAACTACAATAGAAACAATCCAAAGAAATCGAACACATGGAGACTAAACAGCATGCTATTAAACTATGACTGGGTTACTAGAGAGATTAAGGAAGAGATAGAAAACATCATGGAAACAAATGACAATGATAGCACAACAATCCAAAATCTATGGGACACAGTGAAAGCAGTTCTGAGAGGGAAGTTCATAGCTCTACAATCCTACTGCAAAAAACTAGGAACAGCGGCAATAAATTATCTAACCCAACAACTCAAAGAGTTAGAAAGAAAGCAACAAGAAAAGCCCAGTGTAAGCAGAAGGAAGGAAATAGTAAAGATCAGAGCAGAAATAAATGACATAGAGACCAAAGAAACAATACAGAAGATCAACGAAACCAAGAGCTGGTTCTTTGAAAGGATAAACAAGATTGATGAACCTCTAGCCAGACTCACGAAGAAGCAAAGAGAGAGGAACCTAATAAATAAAATCAGAAATGAAAGAGGTGAAATAACAACAGACCCCATTGAAATACAAAGGATTGTTAAAAAATACTATGAACAACTCTACTCCAACAAACTGGACAACCTGGAGGAAATGGATATGTTTCTAGAAAAATATAACCTCCCAAAACTCAATCAAGAAGAATCTAAACAACTCAATAGACCAATAACTGTGGAAGAAATTGAAGCAGTCATCATAAAGCTTCCAGCAAACAAAAGCCCAGGGCCAGACGGCTTCACAGGGGAGTTTGACCGAACATTCAAGGAAGAACTAAAACCTATACTCCTCAGACTATTCCAGAAAATTCAAGAGGATGGAACACTTCCAAACTCCTTCTATGAAGCTAGCATCACCCTAATACCAAAACCAGATAAAGACGACACAATGAAAGAGAATTACAGGCCAATATCCCTCATGAATATAGATGCCAAAATCCTCAATAAAATTCTAGCAAATCGGATCCAGCAGTACATCAGAAAGATCATACACCACGACCAAGTAGGATTTATCCCAGGAATGCAAGGATGGTACAATATCCGCAAATCAATAAATGTGATACATCACATAAACAAATTGAGAGATAAAAATCACATAGTCATATCAATTGATGCAGAAAAAGCATTTGACAAAATCCAACATCCTTTCTTAATAAAAACTCTCAATAAGGTAGGAATAGAAGGATCATACCTCAACATAATAAAAGCCATATATGATAAACCCACAGCATACATCATACTCAATGGGCAAAAACTACAACCATTTCCCCTAAGAACAGGAACAAGACAGGGTTGCCCACTTTCACCACTCCTGTTCAACATAGTACTGGAAGTATTAGCCATTGCAATTAGACAAGAAGAAGAAATAAAAGGCATCCAAATTGGAAAAGAAGAAGTTAAGCTATCCTTATTTGCAGATGGCATGATATTGTACATAACAAACCCGAAAGACTCCATAAAAAAGTTAGTAGACTTAATAAATGAGTTCAGCAATGTAGCAGGCTACAAAATTAATGCCAAGAAATCTATGGCATTTCTATACACTAATAGTGAACTTACAGAAAGAGAGACTGAAAAAGCAATCCCATTTACCATCACACCAAAAAAATTAAGATACCTAGGAATAAACTTAACTAAGGAGGTAAAAGTTCTATTTGTGGAAAACTACAGGACACTGAAAAAAGAGATAGAGGAAGATGTAAACAGATGGAAGAACATTCCATGTTCATGGATTGTGAGAATCAACATAATTAAAATGTCCATACTACCCAAAGCAATCTATAAATTTAATGCACTCCCCATTAAAATACCAATGGCATATTTCACAGACCTAGAAAGAACTCTTCAAAAATTCATCTGGAACAAAAAAAGGCCCCGAATAGCCACAGCAATCCTGAGAAAGAAGCACAAAGTCGGTGGGATTTCCATACCAGATTTCAAGCTGTATTACAAGGCTACTGTTCTTAAAACAGCCTGGTACTGGCACAAGAACAGACATATAGATCAATGGAATACAATAGAGAATCCGGATATCAACCCAATCCACTATGCTCAATTAATATTTGACAAAGGAGGCAGGAACATAAAATGGGATCAAGACAGTCTCTTCAATAAATGGTGTTGGGAAAATTGGACAGATACATGCAAAAAAATGAAACTAGAGCACCAACTTACACCATACACAAAAATAAACTCAAAATGGATACAGGACTTAAACGTAAGACAGGCAACCATAAAAATATTAGAGGAATCTACAGGAAGAAAAATCTCAGACATATGCCAAAAGAACTTCTTTGATGATACTGCTCCGAGGGCAATGGAAGCTAAAGAGAAAATAAACAAATGGGACTACATCAAAATCAAAAGCTTTTGCACAGCTAAAGAAACCATCAACAAAACAACAAGAAAACCCACTGTATGGGAGAGAATATTTGCAAATGTTATTAGTGATAAAGGTTTAATCTCAAGCATCTACAGGCAACTCACCCAACTCAATAAAAGGAGGACAAATGATCCAATAAAAAAATGGGCAACAGACCTAAATAGAATCTTCACGAAAGAAGACAAAAGGAAGGCCCAGAGACACATGAAAACTTGCTCAAAGTCACTAATTATCCGAGAGATGCAAATCAAAACGACTATGCGGTACCATCTCACACCTATCAGAATGGCTTACATCAACAAATCAACAAACGACAAGTGCTGGCGAGGATGCGGAGAAAAAGGAACTCTTGTGCACTGCTGGTGGGATTGTAGACTAGTACAGCCACTGTGGAGAACAGTATGGAGATTCCTCAAAAAACTAAAAATGGAGCTCCCATTCGACCCAGTGATCCCACTTCTAGGAATATACCCCAAGAAATTAGAAAGGCGAATTAGAAAGGATATATGTACCCCTATGTTCATAGCAGCACAATTTACCATAGCTAAGATTTGGAAACAGCCGAAGTGCCCATCAGCAGATGAGTGGATCAAAAAACTATGGTACATTTACACAATGGAATACTACGCCGCGGAAAAAAGAAGGAGCTCCTACCATTTGTAACAACATGGATGGATTTGGAGAGCATTATGCTAAGTGAAATTAGCCAGGCAGAGAAAGACAAATATCACATGATCTCACTCATTTGAGGAATACAATCAATGACATAGACTGATGAACAAGAATAGATCCAGAGACTGAGAAAAGTCCATCAGAATGTCAAACCTCAGGGTAAGTGGCAGGTGGTGAGAGTAAGTGGAAAAGTCAATATACTTGAACTCTTGAACTGAGGTAAGTGATTTGTGTTTTTACATCCCTGACAAAGTTTATATAAAATTATAAAAAAATGGCAGCTAGTCTGACATTGAATTGACATGGGCTAGAGCTTGTCATATCCTATGGAGACCAGTCCATAGGCTAGGCCTTGCTTAACCTCCCATGACACCATAATACCGTTACATGATATTATTCTACAATGTCATTATAATATTTGATATTTGACAACAGCATATTATACAATTATCCCAAATAAACTTACAAACTAATTCTTTGAATGTTGGGCAGCAACTTAAAAAAGGATAGGAAAGAAATTAATCCCTTTCAGAAGGAATTAAGGCACTGGGAAGGCATCTGAGCATTCTATATTGGCCCTTCTTGCCCTTTCTGCCAAGAGGGACCTCCTTGTTACTATCCAAATACACACAGCTGATGCCAGAGTTTTCAGTTCGAGCTGTGGCTGAAGCCTTTGGGCAGCTGGCACCATGGATCTGTATCTCGACCAATGGTGTGAGCTGGGCCCTCTCTGGAGAAGAAACCTGGGTCCCCTGAGATATGTGATCAGTACCGGGACCCCGCCAGCAGGCAAGGGGACCCCAAGGCAGGTACTGGACGTGGAGGCCACAGGGGGGCATAGACTACAAAGGAGACAGAACTGAACCTCAAATCACCCTGTTTGGCCCCGGAGGATGGCTGGTTAGCCAGAGACGGGTAAGATTCCTCAGGGAAGGAACAACCTAAGACAGGCACAGTCGCAGAGGGGCCAACAGGAGAGAACTAAAAGGTCAACAGAGGTGGGGCACAGACCCTCATCCACAACCCCTGCAGGGGTTTGAATTCTCAACCCTCCTAAGGGAGGTCTCCTACCCCCACGGCTGCTTCGCCTCCCACACACAACTCATACGGGGACCCAGGCGGCAGACAGAGACTCGGCCAGCAATAGCTGCTGTATATCTAAATTCAGTCTATTACCAGGAATGCTCGGGACCTACTCAAAATTGCAAATATTCCTTTCCACTAGTATTCACAGGGTAAACTAAGATTTCTGCTTGAGTATTAAAATTGACAGGAAAATAGTAATCAAGTTTTCAGATTAATTTAAATTGGCCAAGTGAAATTGAGAATACTCTAGAAAATTATAGTGTACTGGACAAAAAGCTTTTCCTAAAACATTAACTGAAAAATCTATTAGTAGTTCATCTCACTGTAAATTTGCCTAACATCCAAAGAACCTAAAGCAGTCACTTTGTGTGCAAAAATTAAAATTTAAAATTACCAAGACTGCAATATAAAATTTCCAAAAGTCCCCATTAATCAAAAAAGGGGAGGGGACAGTGGGTAATATCATGTAAGGGACTAAAAACAAATATCGAGTAAGTAAAATACATCTAGAAAATTCTTACTCCAGTAAAGTAAATTCCATTTGTAAAAACAATAGCAGGACACCCATGAAAAAACACACATGGTGTCAAAATAAGCCAAAGGAAAATCATTTAGGCAAAAATTAAAAAGAATCCCAAGTCTATTTTGCATAGAGGATCCCTTTGTTAACTTTTGGTCGAGAATGTGTTTGTGTGTTTTCAGAGAACAACTCCAAGACCATGTGGGTTCCTGAGACGATGAGGAACTGATGGATCTGTTCCAGTCACGAGGATGGTCCAGAGATGTGGGACACTGACGGCACCTTGCCATGCTAGCAGTCAGCAGCTGTACACGTCTGCAGGCAGCCCAGGACCAAACCAGAGAGGATGGATCATGCATTGACACGATATGTCCACCATCTGGATACCATTGCTGACTTATACATATAATGAATTATTTGACACTGAAACTGGGACTCAGAAAAGTTGGACATTGAAACCGAGACTGAAACACTTTTTGTTCTTATACATTTATTTCTAGTATGCAGAGGCAAGATATTTTTGAAGAAAAGAAACAGGGGAGAGTGATTGATATAGAGGCAGGATGGCCTTGAACAGGCTGTCAAGCTACAGGGGGAGGCTTGGGTGGATGGGAGGCAGATGCGGGGGGAGATCAACGGAAGGACTTGTATGCATGCATATGAACATAACCAATGAATGAAAGACACTGGGGCGGGGAGGGGGGAAGCTGGGGATATGTGCTGGGGGGGTGGGGGGAGGCTGGGGGGAGGATAAGGGGGAGGGGGAAAGGAAAACATGTACTACTATTATACTGCAAAAAATCAATAAAAAATAATTAAAAAAAATAACAATGCAGTGATTCGCAATTTTAGTGAACAAAAGAATCACCTAGAAAGCTATAAAGTGTAGATATTGGAGCCCTAACGTAGATATTCCAACGGCTTTGACTGATATAGGCCCATGAATGCACAACTTTAAAAGCTATCTCAAGGGCTTCTGATTTGAATAATCTGTGGACTGTACTTTAGGAAACACCGTTTTATGAAATGGATACAGTTCTCCCTTTTTCTGCAAACAAGTATTACTAAGGGATGAGCTAAAGGGAAGAAGACATGATTTAGAATTCAAGGAGGCTGGATTTTTCTTCATGAGCCTCATTCTGAAATGTTGGCCTGCATCAAAATCACAGAAGGGCTTGTTTCAAAACTGATTCCTGGTAGAACCCCTAACATTTCTCACTTGGTAGGTCTAATGTAGAGGCCCCAAATTTGCATTCCAACAAGTTCCCAGGGGTGCTGAGGCTGCTGGTCCAAGAACCATATTTAGAAAAACCACTGGTTTACATTTAGGAGGCACCATTACCTTTTCTCAACATGAGGTTTTGTTTGTTTGTTTGTTTTGTTTGGCCTTCTATGTTCTACTAGGGGCACTAGGGGTGGAGGGTCCCCCAACCAAACCTGCCACCTCTCGCATAATGGGAGCCTTGAAGGGATGTCCCAGTGACGGCTGAGACCCATGGGGAGTGGGCCTAAGCTGCTGTCTAGCTTCCCTTTGTGGGAGGCAGCCAGATTGTTCAGGGGAAGGCACCAGTTCCATCACCCCGCTGCTGCAGCCACTGCCAGTCACCACAGCCACCAAGGTATTTTCATCAACACAGACTCCAGTCCCTTCATCATGAAAGAATTACAACTTTCTTTAGACATTTTCAAGATGTGTCTTTCATAGGACATGACATTTCTTTCTTTATTATTATTTTTTTAATCCTCACCTGAGGATATGTTTCCATTGACTTTTAGAGAATGTGGAAGAGACAGGGATAGACAGAGAGAAACATCAAAGTGAGAGAAACACTTTGATTCGTTGCCTCCTGCATGAGCACTAACCTGGGCCTGCGCCAGGGCCAGGGAGGAGCCTGCAACCTAGGAACATGCCCTTGATCAGTATTGGACTCAGACCCTGCGGTCTACAGGCTGAGGCATTATCCACAAAGCCAAATCAGCTAGGGCAGGATATGACATTTCTTAGTTCTCCAGCAGTGAACTTTTGTTTTTTTCTCCAAAAGTGTGATGGAAAAACCCTAGATCACCTTTTTGGATTCTTATACCCAAGTTACTATAATATTAGCAATAGCATATAGGAAGCTTAGCCAATGAGCAGTCAGAAAAGGTGTTTCCTCTGTTGTTCACACAATTAGTAAGTTGGGCCCTGCCCAGGCCTAAAGCCTCTAATTGAGGCTTTAGGCCTGGGCAGGGGATCCCCACCTTCCTCCAATTGCTGGCTTTACCCCTGCCCCTTCGGCTCTGATCAGAGGCTTGGACCTGCCACAGAGCCTCCTGGCTCAGGCCATTCCCCGGCCACTCAGGGTCCACCTGGGGCCTACCGCAGAGAAACCTGGGTGCCAGGATGTTCCTGGGACCCAGGCACTGTGTGCCTATGTATGCAAATTAACCCCTGTCTTTGTTGCCTTAATTTGCATACTCACTGTGATTGGCTTGGATATAGACGTACCAGAGGTATGGTCAATTTACATGTTTGTTCATTATTAGGTAAGATTGATTCTAACAACTAAGTAGCCAAATAGCAGGGGAGCAAATGATTTTAATTAAAT
Source organism: Antrozous pallidus (assembly GCA_027563665.1). Taxonomy (NCBI): domain Eukaryota; kingdom Metazoa; phylum Chordata; class Mammalia; order Chiroptera; family Vespertilionidae; genus Antrozous; species Antrozous pallidus. The sequence goes on from CM050522.1 coordinate 1,253,472, forward strand.
CCCTACTGTAAATCTTTCTTTGTTATTTCTGGAAGCATCCAGTAGGTTAAGTACAGAGAGGTTATGGAATGCTCCCAAATGATGAGAATTGAATCCAAATTCAAATACAAGTTTAAAGGACATGGTTTGCCCTTTCAAAACGTCTTGTAAGTCACCCCAGTAGCAAAGTGAAATAGTAATTATAAAGCATCCAGATCTTATAGGTGCCAGTTACTAGGTACTTTCAAATTGGGGACAAATCCTCCTCCTTGGAGGTGGAGGGACTGAATGTAAGCAGCAAGCATCTACAGGGGCGACTTGCTTTTTTCTCCAACAATTCCAGCTGCTGAGAAGTGTTGTTCTAGAGAAAATCTTTCAGCAAAAAGTCAGATGACTTGGAGGTAAATCCTTGACTACCCAGTGAATAGGTTAACTCTATCAGGTTTATTACATTCTTTGAGTTGTTTCCTCTGTTTAAAGAAGAAACTGACATCAAGCCTATAGGAATTAAAATAATATTTTAAAAATAGAATCATAGCCATCTAATCTGAGCACTGCTGAACATCATAGACAATTGGCATGGATGTCAAACCTTCCTAGTGCTAACAACGATAATCTAGGCTAAACTTCAACAAGACTGTGCAACCCATATCCACCTCAGGTAACTGGGGAGGCTGAGCCACTTTCCCTTAGAGGAAATCTACCACACAAAGCTAATTCACCAACTCAGGAAAGCAGCCACTATGCAGAGACATGGAAAGAAATCAGATGTGAAAGAAATGGGGGGAAAAAACGACTGAACATAGAATTCAAAACCACGGTTTTCAGGCTTTTCAAGAGGCTCCTAGAAAAGACTGAGACCTACCAGGAAATGAGCAAGACCTATGAGGAAATGAACAAGACCTAGGAGGAAATGAATGAGAACTACAAGAAAATGAATGAGACCTACAAGGATATGAAGGAGACCCTCAATGATATGAAAAAGGACCACCCAGATATTAAGCATATACTGACTGAAATAAAAAATATTGTACAAAGACCTAAAAGTACTCTAGAGGACCGCAAGAACCAAGTTTAAGATTTGAAATACAAAGAGGTAAAATCCAATCAGCTGGAAAAGCAAGAAACCAAAAGAATTTTAAAAAATGATGATAGTGTAAGGTGCCTCTGGGATAACCTCAAGCATACCAACATCCGAATTATAGGGGAGCCAGAAAAAAGAGGGAGAGCAAGACAATGAAACCTATTTGAAGCAATTGTGACCAAAAACTTCCCACACCCGGTGAAAGAAATTGACTTAGGAGTCCAAGAAGTGCACCGAACCCCAATATATAGGAACCCTAAGAGGACCACACCAAGGCACATCATAATTAAAATGCCAAGAGCAAAAGACAAAGAGAATATTAAAAGCAACAAGAGAAAAACAGTTAGTTACCTATAAGGGAGCACCCATATGATTGTCAGCAGATTTCTCAACAGAAATGATGCAGGCAGGATGGGAGTGGAAAGAAATATTCAAAGTAATGAAGAGCAAGAATCTATAACCAAGATTACTCTACCCAGCAAAGCTATCATTCAGAATTAAGGGTCAGATAAAGTGCTTCGCTGATAAGAAAAAGCTAAAGCAGTTCATCACCACCAAACCAATATTATATGAAATGCTGAAAGATATTCTTTAAAAAGAGAAAGAAGAAAAATGTAAAAATAAAAATTTGAACAACAAATACACATCTATCAACAAATGAATCTAAAACTCAAGTGAATTAATAAGCTGATGAACAGGATAAACTGGTGAATATAATAGAATCATGGGCACAGAGAGGGAATGGGCTGAGAATTCTAGGAGAGAAAAGGGGTGAGGGAGGTGCAGCAAGAGACTGGACAAAAATCATGCACCTATGGGAGAGGTCAGTGGGTGGGGCGGGGGTGAGGGTGGAGAGTGGAATGGGTACTGGGTGGTGGGGAACTATAAGGGAAAGAGGGGTGGAATAATGTAATTAATAAACTGAACAATAAAGATTAAAGTATTAAAAAGTAAACTAAATTAAAATAGGATCATACTTAGTATGCCTTGGGATTTCAAGATGTTAACAAATGTCAGGTGACATTGTTTATCAAGCTGCCCTATTAGATAGTTCTGGAATTCTCTTTTTCTTATTTATAGGTCTCAGTGTCTGGATTCTATTCAATTTGCCATATTCTAATATTCAAATTCACATAAGTGAGCATCAAGTAGAGTGTCTGGCACATAGCATGTGTGTACCATCTTTTTGTCTTACATTGTTAATAGACAAAAACAATTTCCACATTTTAATGGTATACAGTATGCTAATCTTTCCTTCCATGATTTACATGTCCTCCAAAGGCCATACTATCACTATACACTGCATTTTAAATTCCCAGTTTCACCTAATATAATGCTGAACTTATAGTATGTACTCATTATGAGATAGTTTAACTTTCATATATAAACTTTATAGGGAATCTCCCGTGTTGGGAGTGTATATATCAGTAAGAGGTAGGACTATATATATTCTACTGATTAAAAAATTATGAAAAATGTGACCCCACCCCACACTTTATAGTCATGTAATTAGAATAGCTGAAAAGGAAATGACCACTGAAATAAACTAATATACCACTTGCAGCAAGGACCTGCTCAGGGAGGGTCTGTTGATAAAATGAGCATGAAAGGATCTTTAGCATTTCGTCTTTAGATATCCCCTTACATTGTCTTACATATATCCAGCATACAGTAGACAGAAGTCTTCAGTGAATTAGAACACTTTTTACAGGAACATAATTTTGATTTTATTACTAAAATGCAATGTTTATATTTATACTAGAGGCCCAGTGCACAAAACCTGTGCAAGGGTAGGTTCCCTAGGCTTGGCAGTAACCAGGGTCAAGAGGGTTCCCCATTTCCCCACCTCCTCGCCTCCCCACCTTTGCACCCCAACACGTGGTTCCCCCTCCCTGCCTTCCTGTCTCCTTGCCTCCTCCTTCCCTTGCCACCTGCATGAAGCAACCCTGAAGTTCTCCTCTCCCTCCTGCCTACATGCTTCCTCCATTTATCTCTCCCTCAGCACCCCTCTGCCACAGCTGGATGCCTGCCATGTTCCATGCTGCCCCCTAGTGGTCAGCACACATCATAGTGAGCAGTCAAACTCCCAGTCAAATCCCTAGGGGAGACTTTGCATATTAGCCACATATATAGTGACCCGGTGCACAAAATTTGTGCACAGTAGGGGCTTCCATCAGCCCAGCCTGGCCCTCTCACAGACTGAGAGTCCTCAGGAGATGTTAGTCTGGTCTCCCTCTGTGGGAAGTGACTGGGATGATCAGGGGAAGGCACCAGCCTATTACCCTGCTGCAGCCACTGCCAGCTACTGCAGCCACCAAGGTGTTTTCATCAACATGGACTCCAGTCCCTTCACTGTGAAAAAATGACAACTTTTTTTTTGGCATTTTCAAGATGTGTCTTTCCTAGGATATGCCATTTCTTTCTTTCTTTTTTTTAATCCTCACCTGAGGATATGTTTCCATTGATTTTTAGAGCATGTGGAAGAGAGAGGGAGAGACAGAGAGAAACATCAATGTGAGAGAGACACTTCAGTTGGTTGCCTCTTGCATGAGCCCTAACCTGGGCCCAGACAGGGAGGAGCCTGTAACCTAGGTACATGCCCTTGATCAGAATTGAACCCAGACTCTGCGGTCAGCAGGCCAAGGCTCTATCCACTGAGTCAAACCAGCTAGGGCAGGATATGACATTTCTTAGTGCCTCCAACAGCGAAACTTTGTTTTTTCCTCTAGGAGTGTGGTGGCAAAACCCTAGATCACCTTCTTGGATTCTTAAACACAAGTTACCAAGAATACTGTAAGTGGTGGCATACAGGAGCTTAACTAATGAGGGGTCAGAAAAGGTTTTTATACTGGAACTGATTTGGCTCAGTGGATAGACTGTAAGCCTGCAGACTGAAGGGTGCCAGGTTTGATTCCTGTTAAGGGCATGTACCTTGGGTGAAAGCACAACCCCAGTGGGGAGTATGTAGAGGCAGATAATCAATGTTTCTCTCTCATTGATGTTTCCAACTGTCTATCCCTCTCCCCTCTTCTCAGTTAAACAAATATATATATATCTGGGCTGAGAATTCTAGGGGAGAAAAGGGGTGAGGGAGGTGCAGCAAGAGACTGGACAAAAATCATGCACCTATGGGAGAGGTCAATGGGTGGGGCGGGGGTGAGGGTGGAGAGTGGAATGAGTACTGGGTGGTGGGGAACTATAGGGGAAAGAGGGGGGGAATAATGTAATTAATAAACTGAACAATAAAGATTAAAGTATTAAAAAGTAAAATAAATTAAAATAGGATCATACTTAGTATGCCTTGGGATTTCAAGATGTTAACAAATGTCAGGTGACATGTTTCCAGCTGTCTATCCCTCTCCCCTCCTCTCTGTTAAACAAATATATATATATATATATGGGCTGAGAATTCTAGGGGAGAATAGGGGTGAGGGAGGTGCAGCAAGAGACTGGACAAAAATCATGCACCTATGGGAGAGGTCAGTGGGTGGGGCGGGGGTGAGGGATATATATATATATATATATGTACATATATATATTATAGTATAATATAATATTTTATATATATATATTTATTTATTAATGGTGTTTCTTCTGCAGCTCTAGCGGCCCCTGAATTGTATCCACTGGATTGGGGAGGTGTCCCTGCCACCCAGTGGTGGCCAATTGGGTCTCCGCAACCCCATCATGGGTGCTAGGCTGGGGGACATCCAGGGCTCCCCGGGCTGCATGCAGTGGCAGGCGCCGGGGCCTCTGCACACCCCAGAGGTCAACAGCCAGCCCCCCAATCATGGGTGCCATGCTGGGGGCATTGACCTGAACTGCTGCTTGGCATCTGAGCACATGCAAACAGCAGAGGATGGGCGGGAATATCCCCTGTCCAAATGCCCCTGAGGCCAACAGTCAGCCCTGTGTGGGCACTGGACTGAGGGGCATGCAGGGACCCCTGGACCAGGATTAGTGGCAGCCACCAGGGTCTCCTCATGCTTCAGAGGCCAGCAGCCAGCTCCTTGTCATGGGTGCCAAGCTGGGGGCATGGACCTGAACCGCCCCTTAGTGTCAGAGCACATGCCCTGGGGGTGGGGCGGGGACATCCCTGTGTTGTAATGGTGACTCGGGGAAGTTACCGCCCAGCCTCCAGCCTCTTGGCTGCTGTACCCATAGTTTTGCAGCGGCCGGGGGTGATCTGGGACCCCTCCTGTTCAAGGCATAAGTGTGGGCCTGCAAGCTAGGAGCACCTGCATATGAAAATTAACCCACAATCCCTGGTGGGTTAATTTGCATGTTCACTCCTGATTGACTTGTGAGCATGACTTGTGGGCATAGCAGAGGTACAGTCAATTTGCATTTTTCTCTTTTTTTAGATAGAGTATACAGGAGCTAAAAACTGCTTGGGATTTGAACATTGATATAATTTTCAAACTAGAATACTTGTTTAAGACAAAGTACACATTTTACCAACCACAATCATTTTGGTAAACAGAAACAGGAATATACATATAAATACTGTTTTGTTTCTTCATAGAACTGAACAGAGAATGATATAAAAGTTTATATGTGTTTTTGAAAAATCACGAATTACAAATCACAGCAGATGATATTACTAAGTACAGTACTACCAGCTCAAGCCTCTCCAATTCCAATTTTCTTAAGTGAGAGCTGTCTTAGTAAGCAATCTTTACCAAAATGTAGGAATAGAATTGTAACTAAAGGTGGCACTGCTGCCTCATGTTAACCAGAGGCCATGCTTTCTAAATTTCATTTTTATGACATGGATATCCTATGTTACACGTATATCACTTTATTTCAGGCCCTACTTTTTATATTGGATAATCAAAGTGGAAATTTTTGAAAAACATTAAATTATGTATCATACTTTTCATAGAAAGTAACTGTTGAGTTTAAATAAGTTAATGGGCCAAGATTTCCATTGACTTTAGGATGTACCTAAAATTTTAAATTGGGTCACCAATACAGTAACAAAGAAAATGCCTGGCCAATTTCTTCCTGATATAAATTATTCATAATTAAAAAGTAAGCTAAGTTACAGTCAGAAGAAATTAGCAACTTACTTTTTCTAAAATATATCATACCCTTAAAATTCAAGTTTGTAGGTTCTGAGTTGTAAATATAAATCCTCATAGAAATTGACATATTGATGTGTTTTAAACAATTTAGCTACCTAAAAGTTCACAGTTATCAACTTATCAGAGACATTATTCTAAATTCAAAAGCTGCTTAATTTTCAAAAAGATTAACCCACATATTCTTTCAAATAGAAATTTTCCCTGGTTTCATTTTAAACACAATTCAATTCTGAATTTCAGCAACAAATGTATTACGCAATGCAAAGTGTAACTTAATTTTAGCAGCTGCTCATTTACTCATAAAGCTGTCAAATGAGATGTCAGAAAAGAAGATAATTAATTCTGAAGGCTTATTTTTTACTTGGAAAACATACCACTAATAATACCCTTTTTCAGTGCTACTAGATTCTAGTAAATACATGTATATTATCTTGAAACTTACAAGAACCTTAAAAAATAGGAATTATCATTTTAATTTTACAGGTGACCAATAACCCAGGTTCAGGTATCCAACCTAGGGCAGTTTAGTTGCTATGCTGCATTTCTTTATTTAATATTAACTTCCTTTTTAAAAGTTCATATTATAATTTTGTACCACTGTCCAATTCTGTTTTTGCACATTCTATTTCATGAATTAAACCCCTGTTTCCATTTCAGTTATCAATATTTTTCTTTGGGTTTCCTCTAGAATTTTTAGCATTTATTCATCAATATACCTAAATATATTAAATATGGCAATTTGTTATAGTGGTTTGTTTACTGGAAATCCATCTTGCTGAATCACTTGAAATTGAGAAGCTTAGAAGAGCCTAAGAAAAAATATAATAAAATAATTTATACAAACCTGTATGTTCACTAAAAAATAGGCAATTTCCCAAATCAAGGCATTTGTTGAGGACACAATGACGACCTGAAACTGGTACTATTGTAAATTATTTTTTTCCTGTTCAAAAGCTTTCACTAAACAGTTTATTTCCATTCAAAATTCTAGCTATGGCAGTAACTAGCTGTTAGTAAACAGTCTGCCTCAGTTTCCTCATTGGTAAAATATTACTCATAGCATTTACCTCATGCGTTTATTGAGGATTAATTGTGTCACTATATGTGAAGCCCCTATGAATAAGGAAGCTGTAAACATCTTTGTAAAGTTTTGTGTATGGACATAAGTTTTCAATGTTGTTGTGTTTTTTTTTGGTCAAGTTTTACTGAGATGTAATAGATATAGTATAACATGGTATTAGTTTAAGATGTACAACATAATGGTAAGTATATACAGTGAAATAATTTCCACAATAAGTTTTGTTTACATCTATCACCTACAATTACAAATATTTTCTTGTGATGAGGACATTTAAGATCTACTCACGTAGAAACTTTAAATTATATACTACAGTGCTGTTAACTATAACCATCATATGACTCCATCCACATGACTGCATTAAGTAATCTTTAAATTTTATTCTTTTAAAAATGTTTTAGCAAATTGATTAAAAAAACACAAAACTTTGGTTTGTACATGAATGTTCACAGCAATATTATTAATAATAAACAAAAGGTGAAAGCACTCAAATATACAACAGGTGGGTTAATAAACAAAATGTGGTATAGCCATACAACGTACTATGTTTTGGCAATAAAAAAATTAACTACTGATATATCTTATCATGGATGAACCTTGAAAACATATAAGTAAAAAGAGTCAGTATCAAGTTTGTAGGCACCATGATTCTATCTATATTAACTACGTAGAATAGACAAACTCATAGAGACAGGTAGTAGAGTAGTGGTTGCCAGGACCTAAGAGGGAGAGGATGGGAAGTGACCGTTAATGGGTACTAGATTTCTTTATGAAATAATAAAATTATTCTGGGATTAGAAAGTTAGCATGGTTGCATAGGTCTGTACACTAATAACCATTGAATTTACATCGTCAAAGAAAGAACTTTTTGGCATATGAATTATCTTACCTAATAAATGACAAACATGTAAATAGACCATACTTCCGCTATGCCTGTAGCCAATCAGAGTGAGTATGCAAATCAACCCAACAAAGATTGTGGTTAATTTGCATACACAGGCACCCAGCACCTGTGTCCCAGGAATATCCTGGCACCCAGGTCACTGTAAGCCATCAGAGCCCAGGGCGCGGGGGCAGAGCCAGCAATCTGAGGGGGCAGACCAGATCAGGGGCAAAGCCTGCAATGGTCACAGGGTTCTGGTGTTCCCCTGGCTGAGGTCCCCTGCCCAAGGCAGAAAGTCTCTGTAGGCCATCAGTAGGACATCCCCTGAGGGCTCCCAGTATGCGAGAGGGGGCAGGTTAGGGTGAGAGAACATCCACCGCCAGTGCATGAATTTCATCTACTGGGCCTTTAGTATCTCAATAAAGCTGTAAACTTTGGCGGTAAACTTTAAACTTTGGCTGATTTTATTTCAGGTGACTCAGGTTGTAGGAAAGCTGGGTATGTCCCAGATTCCTCAGAAGGACCTTTTGGAGACTGTCCACATAAGAGAACAAGTAACCACCAAAAGGTCTAAGCAGGAACTGCCTCCTCTGCCATCTCCAAAGAAGAGACAGATCCCATGGATACGGAAGCCAAGAAAAAGTGAGAACAGACTGAAATTTTCTAAACCCAAGACCCCACACTACCTATTTTGTACTTAGTACTTATGTCATACTAATCATTAATGATATGCAAATGTTGACATAGTTATTGTTATGAACCACTCACTACCCCTGAGCATTCTGCATATTCTACTTCTCACTGGCTAAGTCTCAGATGGTTTTATTTATCCTGTGCTCATCCTGAACTGTGTGCTGAAACCCTTTTTTCTTCCTTTCCTGTCATTCACCTGGGAGGATATGATTGCCCATGATCCCTCATTTCTTCTTTCTTTCACTATCACGATTCTGACAGTCTCGCTTTAGTTACATCTCTTTATTGTTTGTGAGTCTGCTTTCTCTTCTCTCAAGCAAAACAAATACTTAATTCAGGGAAGTAATTAGTCTCCTTTTCTCTTTGTTTTTGTGTATCACCCCTTATTCTTTTTTCATGTTTCCCTTCTTCCTTTTAATTCTTTTTTCTAGATTCATTAACAAATTCTTTGTGTTTGGCTTGAAGATTCATCTTTAGTATATGCCATTTTTTCATCTTATTGATTCAAGATAAACAGGTTTTTTTTATAAGAGGATTAATCACCCCTGGCATAGATAGACCTTTTATGAATGCCAACTACCCTGTTACGCCATGCTTCGGCCCAGGTACCTCACATGGACTGTAGCAGCTAGTCCTGAAAACACTCTTGAGTAGAACTATTATTGTCTCCCTTTTCCAGTAGCATCTCAGTGCTTGGGTAAGTGGGCAGTTAGTTTTCCCTGAATAAAAATGATGTGATTTCACCAATTTAGCTTTTGTCAGACAAAGCAGGATTTCAGTTTTACCAGATGACTTTCATTTTGGCGACAGGGCTGTGCTTCCCTCCAATAGCATCTCCTAGCAGGACCAGTGTACCTCCATTGAATTGTTACTTTTGGAGCCAAGACAGCGGGTGAGGAAGGTGCTTTTGGTGTCAATGTTGTCATAGACCTTTCATTTCAGGAGTGTTTGTATTCTGCCAGTATGTCTAGCAAGGTGTCTCTCCAGGACTGACTTTGTATTTTTGGAAGCTGAGAAGGTTTTCAAAAACTAGGGTGCATCACTGGGTTCTGGTGCCAATTCCAGTGTAGGTGAGAGTGGGAGGATTCTCCCAGCAAGCAGTTCATGGGACACTAACTGGGTGTCCTACAGTTAAACTCAATTCTGACACTTCCTACTGGGAGACTGTCCGATTCCACAGGTGAAGGGAATCCAGCGAGTTGTTACCTGTTCTTCTGTCTGACTGGCTGTGCATTGGAGGTTCCTAAGAACTCCTCTGCGGGTTTGATTAATTTGTTAGAGAGTGGCTCACCCAACTCAGAGAAGCATTTTATTTATTAGTCCACTGGTTTACTGTAAGAGGATATAACCCAGGAACCACCAGATGGAAGAGACGCATAGGAGAGGAGAAAAAGCACAGAGCTTCCATGCCCACTCCAGGCGGCAACTCTCTTGGCACCTCCACTTTTCACTGTCCCCGGGAGCTTGCTGAACCCCGTCCTTTTGGGGTTTTACAGAGGCTTCATTACCTAGGCATGACCAATTAAATTATTGCCCATTGGTGATTGATTCAAATTCCAGCCCTTTTCCTTCCAGAGGTCAGGATGTTAGCGTGGAACTGAAAGTTCCAACGCCTAATCACATGGATGGGTCTCCTGGCAACCAGCCTCCATCTTTAGGGGAGGTCCAAAAGTCAGCTCATTAACATAAAAAGTGATAACTCTGATGCTCTCATCACTTAGGAAATGTCAAGGTTTTGAGGAACTCTGAGCCAGAAATGCGACTAACACCAAAATACACAATGAGTGGCCAGTTTATTATGAACTCTGAATACATAATAATCTGCCCACTCAGTGTATATCCTTTATAATAAAAGGCTCATGTGCAAATTGGCTCATCGAACAGGAGTTCAAAGGCAGGCAGCCTGCCGACCGCCCGTGTCCCCTCCCCCTGGCCCGGGTGGCTGAACCTCACCCATGCATGAATTCATGCATTGGGTGAATATACAGAGTGGCCAGATTATTATGCGTTCAGAGATCATAATAATCTGGCCACTCAGTTTATGTTTCTTACTGTAAATCACAATATGGCAAGTGGGTAACTATAAAATCTTAAACACGGCCTATTGCATAAAGTGCATTCTGCTACATGAAGCACAATACTGTGCCTGTGACTTACTGAGGTCTCATTTTATGGTACAAGGGGTCTGGAGGTAGGGGTGGTCATGTAGCAACCTGCATATTGTCTTAGCCTTCCTAAGCCTGGTGGCTTTCGTCCTCAGGCTTGTCTTCTCCCTGTCCCCAATGGGCTACTGAAGGACAGACATCCTGTACAACCTGTCTTATAGGCAGTAAGGGCAGTTTCATATTTTTTGTCTTTTTTATTTTTCAACCAGGGAGACCTTTTCTGGAAGATATCAGCTAAGTTCCCCCAGTCTCACTGGTCAGGACTCAGCTGCTTGTCCATGCCCTGGGAGCTTTGGAGGTTGAAGTGCCTCACCTCTCCTGGCTCTGTAGTTGTGCTCGGGGCAGCAAGGAGGAAGTTGGGGAGGGAGGTGTCTGTTGGGTAAGCAACCAGCTGTGAGGACCACAGTTTTCTGCTTTACTGGTTGATTGAGGTAGAAATTCCTTTAGATGGTTCCTGGATAAATAGAAATTTGAGGATGTCCAGTTCATTCTAAGAGAAGGCAGTGAAATCTCAGTATTAGAAATTAAGCCCCAACTTGCCCCCCGCTCAGTCTACCCATGTGTGATGTGATGGGATCCAGAAAATAAATGTAACCATAACACAGCTTTGTGATTCAAACTAGCTCAGTCTTTCTCGGGCAAGATAGAGCCATACTGCCCCTCTTTAGTATTTGAGGATAGGTTTCATATTTCAATTTCCATTCATTATCCTAAAGTCCAGGGAATTTTTTTTTTTACCATTTCTATTGTAAAATGGCTTCCAGACCCTTAGAAACCACTATGAACTTGTCTTAAAATGAGCTGTCCATTGTTATGCCCAGATTTCATGAACCCCAGACCACCAGGGAGCTGAATCTGATGCAATAGAATAGAACCTTTATTACAAGCCCCGGGTTGGTCCTCTGCTCCCGCCACCATGGCGGAAGGAAGCAAAAGAGAGAGAATTTCTGAGCATGATGATTTCATAGGAAGTTGGGGCTAGATGCCAACCACTGAGTTGGCCAATTCCAATTGGTTGGGTGAGGGCTGGGGCTAGTGATGCAAATAATCCCTAACACAGATGACCTGTCCTGCCCTTTGCTCTTGATTGGAGCTCAAGCACACAGTCTTTCACAATTGGCTAATTTAAAGGGAGGGGTTGGTCTTTGTGATTTCAAGTTGGCAGCCCCCAGGTAAGTTTACATATCAGGCAGCCAACATGGTGGCTGCCAAGTCACACAGTCCAAAATGGCAGCTGTCTAAATTGTTCTTTGCAGTCCTGCTCTGCCCTTTCATACATGTGGATATGGGCCTTAAGGAACTGCTGGGAACAACTTCATGTAATAATACTAGCACATGCTTCCGAAATGGTGCTTATTTCCCCTGCTCTTCCCTCGGTGCTGCGGGTGACTGCTTACCACCATAGGGAAAGCCATTTCTTGTCATCTAGATATGGCTAAAGTGGCGTGAGTTCATGAATACTCCTCAGCTTTCTCAGAAATGGACTGTCTCCAAGGTCATTTAAATGAGTGACTTTTGGGTGGTGCTCCCCTGCTCTGAAAGAGTAAAGAGAAATCAACTGGTAAGATGACAGGTGGAGGGTACCATGGTTTGAGCGGCACACTGACCCCCGGTTATGTACCTGGAGTGTCACAAAATCCTTTACAAGCTACAAAGAAAATTCACCTGGGTGAAAAAACAAATATTCCTATGTTTCTGCTGTTGCTCCTCCTCACTGTGCTTTTCACTAGGAAAACTTTAAGCGAAGTTTCCCAAAAGAATCAGCAAGGAAAACCCATGCTCACCTTAAAGTGCCTGCAAGTATCCAGAGGTGGTTTTGAGAAGCCCTGGCGGGAGAGTCTAAGAAGACAGACAGCCTCAGTTACACCCCTAGCTCCATCATTTATTAACTTTGTGGCCTGGGCCAGTTATTTAAAACCCCCAGGAGCTCAATTCCTTTGTCATTCAAAGGAGAATAATAGTTTGGTGTTCATAGGATTGTTGTAAAGAGGACTTGAGTTAAGAATATACACAGAACTGGCTGAAACTGGTTTGGCTCAGTGGATAGAACATGGGCCTGTGGACTGAAAGGTCCCAGGTTTGATTCCAGTCAAGGGCATGTACCTTGGTTGCAGGCAAAAAATTCCGTTAGCGGGTGTGCAGGAGGCAGCTGATCGATGTTTCTCTCTCATCGATGTTTCTGACTTTCTATCCCTCTCCCTTCCTCTCTGTAAACAAATCAATAAAATATATTTTAAGGAAGAATATACACAGAAGGCTTAATAAAGGGCCTGATGTATGGCCAGCAATCCCTGAATGTTTCCCCTCTTGTTCCTCCTCACTGTGTTTTGACTTCCCCTCCCAACACCTCTCAAGTCTGCATACATCCTCTCTCCCCCACCCCCCATCACCCCCTGCTCTCTGGCTCCTGTTTCCACCACAGCCCTTTTTTGGGTCTTGCCTCTCTTGATTCTTCTCTGTGAGAACCCACAGGTAAATGGGGTCTTGTCATTCTTACACTTTAAACCCTTCACTGGCTCTCAGTTGCCCTTTGCTTAAACCCCAACTCTTTCAAGTATCCTCTAGGGCCTTCTAGTAACTGCTTGGTATACTCTCTGCCTTAGTGTTCACCATTCCAGCCACATCTGAATACTTGTGGTTTGCAAAGTGTGGTCCTTCCTTTCTTTGCTCTCCCTTTGTAAGGAAAACAGCTGGCTCAAGGCTGTTCTACTCCAGGAAGCCATCCCTCCCTGGCTGGATGAGGAGTGGCCTGTGAATTCCTGGAATTAGCACCTCACAAATTCCTGTTGTTATTGCCCTTCACTTTCCATTGCCCTCCCTACGGGCTGGGGTTGTCTCATTTACCCTCAGGTCACAGCCAGACCAGGGCCTGGCACGTAACAGGCTCACTTCAGAAACAGGCTGGACTGGAGAAGGCATGAACTTCAGCACTGTCCCCCCTTGTTCTTTTTGTCACTATCTAATCAAATCTGTTTTTCATTATCTTCGAGCATTTACAAAAAAACAAGTAATTTCTTTAAAAGTTTCCACCGTTTAATATTTATTTTCTTTATCTATTAACACAACGCTATTATTCCTCTGTTCAGACTTTGGATTGTGTGTGCACGATCTTACTTTGTGTGGTTTCTGTATTTCTGGGCTGGCTCTTTCGTTTTGTTTTCTGAGGAGTGTTTAAAATGCTTGCTGGATGGGTGCTAGGCTGCTCTCTTTCTGGAGCCAAGTGACACAATAGAAGGAAACAAATGACAAGTGGTAACATCTGAATCTCAAATTAGGTTTGATGCCCTGAGTGCAGAGCTGCTGGACTGGATTTCGAAATCAGTGCCACAGATATAAAAGAACATAAGAAGATGCAAGAGACTTCAGAAATGAAAAAGGAGTTAAGGTAAAACATAAAACAGAAGCACACTAGTGAATAAAACATTTCATCAGGATAGATTTACTTTGGCATAAAGATGGGAGGGGACCCAAAAGCTTCCTGTAAAACAAATGAAGCCATACGCAGCTTTTAGAACATTGTAGTAAATTCTGAATTGATTCAAGCTGGCTAGCATCAGATCCCTCTGTGGAAGAGAATTTTTTCCCTTCCTCCTTAACCACTGAATTGTGTAGTGTTGTGGGTGTTACAGAGCGCAGCCCACCACGAGACAGACCAATACACAAATTTGAAGTTTTGGAATATTTATTCGCTGATTCGAACCAGGGCCTCCAAAGTCCAAACACAAATCATGGTGGAGAGCCCTGATCTTCAGTCAAGCCGATATTTTATACCCCGCGCAGGGGGTGAAGGTTGGCTTGGCAGCTCCTGATTGGCTAATACAAAGCTAAAAACCTTAACCACTTCTTTGTTCTGTCTTGATGCAGCGAAAGGTCACATTTGCAAAGTATATTTCAAAATAACACTTCGTGGTCAAGTCTGGTCTACATTCCAGGAAGCCGGTCTCTGCTAAAGTTTATCCGTATCTACCATCTGCTTACACCTGGCCGTTTATGGCCGGGCCTGTTTGTCTCAAAATCTTCCACTCCCTACATTCCGAGACCTTCCAGTCCCCAGGGCGGTGGGGCTCACAGTGGAGTGACTTCCACGACCAGTTGCAAAGGACCACGGAGGCGATTAAGATGGTAATAAGCAGGCAAGGATTTATTGAATACTGGCCCGGACGGTCGCGGGGGGACCATGCAAACACCCACGGCCGCACTGCCTTGCTTGCAGGCAGGCCTTTTATAGGGGTCTGAACCATGAATATTATTGCCCTGCCTTTGGCAAACAGCCCTCAAGGCCGCATCTGGGGAAGGGGTGCCAATAGACTATGAATGACTCTATTGCTCTTGCTTTATCTCCTAACTATGTTTTCTACTAGACATGGGAAAGTGGTCCTATCTTTGTAAAAACAGCTACATAATTGGCATCAGACCATTATTCCTCTGGTTCTAGTCTTCAAGGTCACACGCTGGAAACTAAAGCAATAATTCCTTTGTTTTAAGCAAGCAGGGGTGAACAGTGACCAAAGTTTCAAAACAGCAGTTATACTCTAGTAAATGTTCTTATGACCTTATTTCATGTAGGAAGAAGGAACACTTCCTGAGGTGACCTAAATAGTATTTCTATTTTTAGCATGATTAGATACTTTTAAAAAATTAAATTCTTTATTGTGTAAAATATTACATGAGTCTCCTTTTTTCCTCATTGACCTCTCCCTGGCCACCCCCACTCCCCTCTTGATTAGATCTTAATCTGGTACCTAATAATTTGTGACTGTGTGTGCAGAAGACTTCTGCAGCAAACTATAGTAGTACCTCCTTATGCACAGTTATCTGCAATCAACTGCAGTCCAAGAATATTAAATGGAGAATTCCAGAAATAAACAGTTCAGAAGTTTTAAGTTGCATGCCATTCTGAGCAGCCTGTTGCCATCTCACACTGTCCTGCTTCGCCCCACCTGGGTGTGAATGCCACCTTTGTTCAGTGTATCCACATTGTATAGGCTGCCCTTTTGTTAGTCATTTAGTTGCTATCTTCATTACCAGATCTACTGTTGAGGTATCACTGTGCTTACCTGCAAATAGGGCTATTATTTTACTTAATAATGGCCCCAAAGCACCAGAGTAGTGATGCTGGCAGTTCAGATATGTGAAAAGAAAAGGTGGGTACAGAGCAAGAAGGTATTTTGAGAGAGAGGAAACCACATTTAGATACTTTTTATTACAATGTGTTGTTATAATTGTTCTATTTTATTATTAGTATCTTGCTAATTCCTTATTGTGCCTCATTTATTATAGTTGTGTATAAATAGGAAAAATATAGCATATATTGGATTTGGTATTCTTAGTGGTTTCTGACCTCTAATGGGGATCTGGGAAAGTATCCCTAGGATAAGAGGGGTTACTATATTTCAACTCTCTTTAATATATCTTCTTCAGGAAAGAGACACTGTTGTGTAAACATAAATGCTAATCAATTGAACACTACTGCTTTGTATCCTTATGTGTATTGCTGAAATTGTGACAGGGGGTTGTAGTGATTTATGTCATTGGTGGTCATTAATCCTCTGTTCATCCTTTCATCAACTATTTGGGCATCATAGCCTATATTGCTATGTACATCAGCAGTGGAGTTTGTTGGTAAGGAGGTTGAGGGACATTTAAAACTCCCCATGTGGAGAATCCCTAGTCCAATCCACCACCACCATAAAAGGTATCTGATAGGTATCTCTCCCCAACTGGTAGGCAGAGTTATGATGTAATTGACGGAGACATTGAGCCACCAATCAATCACATACCAGAGTGCCCTGTGTCCCACCCCTTCCCATTCTGCCCTGGGCCCAACCCCTGCCTGTTCTGGCTTAAAATGTGTCCCGGTGCGCCACGTGGCACCTTTTCTCCCAGACTGTTCTCCCAGGCAGTCCGGGAGGAGGTCCAGCTGGGTCCCCTTTTTTCCACTTCTCCTGGCCCCAGTCACAGGGCGCGGCTTCCCCGGGTCCATTCCCCCCGAGCCTGTGAACCCACCCGGAGACCCCCAATAAAGCCTGATTAATTCACTCACTCATTCGGACTCCCTGCCTGCAGTGTCTCTCAAGGCGGTGTAGAACCTTACAGTATCAAAACTCAGTTTGTATAAAGGGGGTAATCATTTCCCTCCAGTCTGATAGTGACTTCTTGCATGAGCACTTAGCTTAACAAGAAGAAATGGCATTTCCTAAACTCTCTAGTTATCTCTTGACCTTTGAGTGAACAAATGGCTGTTACTTAGTCTCGTCAAAGTCTATGTGAGTGAAGGCAGGAAAGCCATGTTTATCTGACAGTGCTTGCAAGTGTCATAAGTTAGGAGAGGCATCCTTCTTTGGATTATCTGGTTGTAATAATATGGGTCCCTACAAGTTTTTGTTGTGCTATTTTGGACACAATTTGAATAGTTAATACTAATTGGGAGTTGAGAAGAGGGAAAAATTTCAAATACTGAGTGTGCACTTATGTTAAAGTGTGTGTGTGTGTGTGTGTGTGTGTGTATTCTCATGATCTTGTTCAGCCCTTTCTTAGAGACCGTGGAGTTTGTCTTCACAACCTGCTAACAGGCACATTGAGAATATAAAGCCACAGAGACATAAATATTAAAATTAAGCCATTTTTAAAACACAAAGAACAAAATGCTTTAGATTGGATCCTGAAGAATGTTGGAATTATTTATAAATTATGTATGAATTTATGTTGATGATTGAAGTTTGCAATGCACTCTATACTTAATGTAATACCAGCAAAAATACTGTGACTCAAATTATTTCAGTCTCTTTTTCTTTACGTTTTAAAAAATAATTTTTATTGATTTCAGAGAGGAAGGGAGAGGGAAAGAGAGATTGAAACATCAGTGATGAGAGAAAACCATCGACCAGCTACCTCCTGCCCGCCCCCTGCTGGGGACTGAGCCTGCGACCCAGCATCCCTTTGACCACAATTGAACCTGGGACCCTTCAGTCCACAGGCCGACATGCTAACCACTGAGCAAACCAGTGTGGACTGTTTCTTTTGTTAATTAATTTTTGTTCAGTGATTTCTGTTGGAGCACTTTCAGTTCACTGGATGCAAACCCTTATTTTTATAGTGTGGCATGTGTCGAGGCTATATATGTGAATAGATAGATATCCTGGATCTAAACCAGTAATTTTACTTATTTCCTCTTGATAGAAACTTGTAACTGTAGTGTTAACATTTTTTTTTGAAAAAGAAACCCAAGTTTTTTATTTCTAGTTTGAATATATCTTTTAAAACTAAACATCTCTGGTGCTCGGGAAGGTGGCCTGCAGTTGTATGGTTGTAGTACCCTCTTAGGTCAGGGGTTGGCAAATCGTGGCTTGCTAGCCACATGCGGCTCTTTGGCCCATTAAGTGTGACTCTTCCACAAAATATCACAGCCTGCGTGAGTCTATTTTGTAGAAGTGGCATTAGAAGAGGTTTAAGTTTAAAAATTTTGGCTCTCAAAAGAAATGTCAATAGCTGTACTGTTGTTGATATTTGTCTCTGTTGACTAATGAGTTTGCCAAACACTGTCTTAGGTAAACTGTGTGACACCTAAAGGGAATGTGGGAGGGACTTTATCATTAAAACTTTAAAGAGCTTCAACATTATACTGAGAAGATAGTTTACAATATTCTTATATTGAGACTTTATTTCCAGGGAATAGATGGAAAGAAGACCCAGACTAGATGAAGTAAACAGAACTGGACAAATCCTGTTGGACAAATGGGAAAAGGTGAGACCCTTGATTTTTTTAAATGTGATTTTAGATGGTAGCATTGCATCATATTTACAGTTTGACAAATCAAATATATATGTGTTGATAGTCTAACCCCCTATGCTAGAAGAGTGGTTTTCAGAAACTTTTTTGTCACCAAAACGTTTTTTTTTTTTTTTTTGCAAACGAAAACTTACGCTGAGGCTGATTTATCAAACTGATAAAAGCAACGTCGTTCTGCTTCTGGACAGGATCAGGGAACCTACAACTCTGATACCTCAGCAAAACAGTTACATTCTACTGCATAGATTTTAAAATCTCCTGCTTTGGAATTATATGTTGGGAAATGTGTGTGTAGGAGGATGGCAGGGGGGTTGAAAAAAAATTTTGCTTTGGCAACATCAGAGAGATAAAGTTAGTTTAAAGTATGAATTTTGTGACATAATATATGCTTTCTTAATTTCATAAGAAACCTTTTATATTTTGCATTACCATTTTTTTTGAGCTTTGGTAGGACTGGAAATGCATTCATTACAGAACCCTAATTGTATTTATTTCATATCATTAAAAATTTTTAGGATGTGGTGGGAAGTTGAAAAACGGGGTCATTGATATGACTAGGGTTTATATGTTCTTGGTTTAATTTTATCACTTTTTGTTAGTGAGAAAATGAAAATGACTTTTTAAAAAAAGTTTCCCACTGTCATGCCGTGTTAACCATTATTATAATTTTACAGTATTGCACATTATTTCTCCACATGTGGTTAGTGCTGATAATCCTGCTGCTGCTATAAAACCAGAAATGTTCAGCAGAAATGAAAGCACCATTGGGGGATTTTCCTCTGTTCCCCTTTCTCCTCTCCCAGAAATTTGAAGTCCTAGATGTTTTTAAAAGGGAGGAACCAAGATGGCGGCATAGGTAAACACCTATCTTGCTGCCCCAGACAACAATTCCAAAACTACAATATAACAACAAAACAAACATCATCCAGAGTTAACGAAAGCTAGCTGAGTGAAAATTCCACAAATAAAAGTCAAGGCGGGACACTGAGACTCGAAAGAGCAGCAGAGCGCAACCTTGAAGATACGCGCAGAGCCAGCGGTTTGGAGCCATGGGCACGTGCAGGCTGTAGGGTGGGCAGCAACAATCCCGGCTGGATTTTTCCAATGGGGAGGGCGGAGACATCCCACTGCACAGATTCCTCAGTGCCAGGCAAGGCCTGAGATCCAGGGTACACATGCTCAAAGCTGGGCAGGGCAGAGCTCTTTGAGTCTCAGGAGAATGAGTGTTGGAACAGCTGTTTGCGCATAAAGTGCACTACAGGACAGTTGTGTGACTTGCTTCTTCATTACCAAGACCATCGGACTGCTTTGTTTTACAACCCTGGATGAGCTTTTGGGTGTGCAGACTCATTTGGGGAGAGGCAGAGATGTCTGGCAAGGGGTTGAGACCGGCAGTGGCTTTCTCTTGGAGGTGCCTGCAGCCATTACCACCCAACACAGAGATTCGCGCGCAGGACGTAGCTGCTGCTGCCCCTGCCTGCTCAGCTCAGAGACTCCACTCATTCAACCTGAACACAGTTTCCCTGCATAGGCAATTGGCCTGGAGGTCAAACCCTCCTAGGGCTAACAACAAGAAGCTGGGCTTAAATTAAAAAATACTGTACAACCCATAAAGGATTGCAGTAAGAGTATCCATCTCAGGTAACTGGGGAGGCTGAGCCACTGTCCCTTAGAGGATATCTACCTCATA
Source organism: Antrozous pallidus (assembly GCA_027563665.1). Classification (NCBI taxonomy): domain Eukaryota; kingdom Metazoa; phylum Chordata; class Mammalia; order Chiroptera; family Vespertilionidae; genus Antrozous; species Antrozous pallidus. The sequence goes on from CM050522.1 coordinate 1,273,920, forward strand.
AAGCTAATTGACCAACTCAGGAAAGAAGCCACCATGCAGAGACATGGAAAGAAATCAGGTGTGAAAGAAACAGAGGAAAAAAGACGACTAGACATAGAATTCAAAACCATGGTTATAAGGCTTTTCAAGAGGCTCCTAGAAAGACCAATGAACTTAATGAGAACTATGAGGAAATGAACAAGACCAAGGAGGAAATGAACAATACCTACGAGGAAATTAATGAGACTCTCAAGCATATGAAAAATGTCCAACTAGAAATCAAGCATACATTGACTGAAATAAAAAGTATTACACAAAGTCCTAAAAGCAGTCCAAGAGGGCTGCAAGAACCACGTCAAAGATTTGAAATACAAAGAAGCAAAATCCACTCAGCTGGAAAAGCAAGAAACAAAAAGAATCCAAAAAATTGAAGATAGTGTAAGGGGCCTCTGGGACAACCTCAAGCATGCCAACATCCGAATTATGGGGGTGCCAGAAAAAGAGAGAGAACAAGGCAATGAAAACCTACTTGAAGAAATAGTGACTGAAATCTTCCCCCACCTGGGGAATGAAACTGACTTAAAAGCCCAAGAAGTACACAGAACCCCAAAATATAGGAATCTAACGAGGACCACAGCAAGACACATCATAATTAAAATGCCCAGGGCAAAATATAAAGAGAGAATAATAAAGCAGCAAGAGAAAAACAATCAGTTACCTAGAAGGAGCACCCATATGATTGTCAGCAGATTTCTCAACAGAAACGATGCTGGCCAGATGGGAGTGGCAAGAAATATTCAAAGTGATGAATAGTAAGAATCTACAACCAAGATTACTCTATCCAGCAAATCTATCATTCAGAATTGAAGATCAGATAAAGTGCTTCCCAGATAAGAAAAATCTAAAGGAGTTCATCACCACCAAACCAATATTATATGAAATGCTGAAAGATATTCTTTAAGAAGAGGAAGAAGAAAAAGGTAAAAATATAAATTATGAATAACAAATACACATCTATCAACAAATGAATCTAAAAATCAAGTGAATTAATAATCTGATGAACAGGATAAACTGGTGAATATAACCGAATCATGGACATAGAGAGGGAATGGACTGACAATTCTTGGGGAGAAAAGGGGTGTGGGAATTGCAACAAAGACTGGACAAAAATCGTGCAACAATGGGAGAGGGCAGTGGGGAGGGGAAGGTGAGGGTGGAGGGTGGGATGGATACAGGGTGGAGGGGAGCTATAGGAGGATAAAAAAGGGGGAATAAGGGGAATAATGTAATTAATAAACTGAATAATAAAGATTAAAGAAATAAAATATATTAAAAAAAAGAAATTTGAAGTCCTTGAACACTGATAATTAATAAGAGGAATTTGTTAAAGGTGTAATCTGGCCAAGTGTGCCTAGGTAAGGAGGCAGTAAATGATGCAGTTCATTTAGAAAAGCATATTCAAATAATCATGTCACTGGCTTCCTCAAACTATTCCATAAAAAAATCCTTCCATAATGAAGTCTGATAGGACTTTTCTGGCTAATGCATTTGAATTAAGTTTTGTGATAGCTCATATAGCATAATGAGGTCTTAAAACAGAAATACTCTGCTATACCTAGTGGGGGGCACCCCAGGCAAGACACCTTGAGTATTCCTTAACTGTTTGTGGGCTAAATCCTAGGTGCCTGGCTATCCCTTTTGTTAAGACTATGGGATCGGCTCATAGCCTTTAAGCCAGGAAATTCTAATGACAGAAATATACAAACACCAAACAGAGGTGGAAGCTGCTTTAATTAACAATGTTTTAGCTCTGACCTTTCAGAGCAATTAAGGTTGTTTACCAGCCTTCTGGGCTTCCTATCCACATCTTTCTGTTAGTGAGACCTGGGATTGGTTTCCAGCACCTTTGTATTTTTGGAATGTAAATAAAGTGCTGCTGTTTGGGTGTCAGATGCTGCCTCTCTATCAGAGAGAACAGACATCCCACCTGGGGCCCAGCTATTTTTTCTATTATTGCATCTTTGTCTTCTATACTTTATTTCTTAATCCCCAGCTCATTTATTCAGAAACTGGACCCAATTTCTCTCTCCATGCTGGTCTTGGAAAAGAGAGAAAAACACCCACAATTGGCAAGCCAGACCAGGTACCTGAGTAGGAGGAACAGGCAAGGAGGTTGCTCCTAGAAGTGTGCACACCAAGGACAAAGAATAAGGTAGGGAGTGTATTGTTATGAATTTAAATTAGCTGGCTATAAAATATTGGTAATTTATGGTCTCAAAAAAGGGATATCTCTAGAGTTGTGGAGTGCAAATCTCTAAGAATGTCACCTCTTCCCTCTGCGCCCCCTCTCTCTCCTCAGCCTTCACCTGCTGTTCCTAAAACTGTAGTAAAGAGAGGCAAACATCACCGTGAGTTGGATCATTCAAATAATGAGGATCTTGCTCACAGTTTTGAAAAGATGGCCTTAGCCACCAGGCCTTTACATCTAGAAGCAGGTGCACAGCCGAATGTAAAAGTAACTTCTGCACCAACACTGTCCTATTTATAGCAGACCTCACGAAAAGCCAGAAGAGCTAGAGAGGATATTACAGGATTTTCAATGTATCCAGCCATAGAGAGACCAGACCCTACCAATCTAGGGCAGATATTGTGAATGCATGAGCCCATTCCTTTTCAAACCCTTAAGGAGTTTAAAGCCTCTGTTTCCACGTATGGCCCCACTTCCCCTTTTGTTTTGAGCTTGATTGGCACTGTAACTAGTGCAGCTCTGCCTCCATTCAACTGGCAAAAACTGGCTAAGGCATGCCTTTCCCCTGGAGATTATTTAAGGTGGAAATCCAATTGGACTGAACTTAGTGCAGAACAAGCGGCTAGAAATCAACAACATGGTACGCCTATCACGCTTAAAATGTTAATAGGACCCGGGTCATATCACAGCCTACAGGCTCAGATGATGTTTCCTTTGCTGCTTATCAGCAGATAAATATTTGTGGCACTAAGGCTTGGAGGGAATTGCCCAGTAAGGAAGAAAAAACCCTGGACATTGCTAAACTTATACAGGGACCGGAGGAGCCCTATCAAGACTTTGTGGCCCGATTGCTTCAAGCAGTAGACAGAGTGGTTGAAGATCCCGATGCAGGATCTCTACTAGTGAAGCAACTGGCTTTTGAGAATGCCAATAAAACATGTCAGGAGGCTCTACGGCCATACAAGAAAGGGGGGTCAGTTTCTGAGTTCATCCGTATTTGTGCCGAGATTAGGCCCACCTATGTTCAGGGAGTGATTTTGGCTACTGCATTGAAGGAGACTCTGCGGAGGGACCATTCAGGCAACAAAGAAAAAGACTTATTTTATTTGTGGGAAACCGGGTCATTTTGCGAAGAATTGCAAGCAAAGGGCTGCCCCAGGGAGCCAGGGAGTTCTGTCCCTAATCCCCCTGCTCTGCAGCCAGGTCTTTGTCCTCGATGCCACAGGGGAAAACACTGGGCTAATAACTGCTGCTCCCAGAGAAACATTGATGGTCATCCTCTTGACCCATTTCAGGGAAACAGCAAGTGGGGCTGGCCCCAGCCCCACCAAACAGTAGGGGCACTCTCGTCCACCCTGGCTCAGCCATACCATCCCAGCCAACCAATTGGCCCACTGTTGGGGAACTCTCCCATGCCACTCCAGGGAGTGAAGTATTGGACCTCTGTCCCACAACCAAATATGTACAAATCCCGATATGGGGACACAAGCAATCCCTACAGGGATTCATGGGCCATTTTAGGAAGAAGTAGCTTAACTATGAAAGGATTTCAAGTTTTACCAAATTAATAGATCAAGACTATACTGGTGGTAAAATTAAAGTTATAGCACAGACAACAAATACCATAATTCAAATTTTCCCAGAGACTAGGATAGCTTAGATTATAATTTTACCCTATTATAGAACAGGAAAACTTCTCTCCACAGAGCTTCAGGGAAAAAAGGGATTTGGATTCTCTAGTCAAATCTACTGGGTGAGGCTAGTTAAACAGGGGTGCCCAGAGCTGAAATTAAATGGGAAAGCTTTCGTGGGAACAATAGCTATGGGGGCAGACGTTTCTGTGATTGCCTCCAGGCATTGGCCCCCTGCATGGCCTCTTAATACAGCTAATAACTGTATATTAACTACCTGTAACTGCTAATAACTACCAATCTATAGTGCATTGACCAAGTTTCTCAGCCTCAACAGAGTATGCAGTTCATCAAGTGGGAAGATTTAGAGGGAAATGCAGGATATTTTGCACCTTATGTGCTTGATCATTTACCTATTAACCTCTGAGCAAGCGACATTCTAGAGCAAATGGGGGTATTACTAATGAGTTACAATACTGTGGTTACAGCTCAAATGTTAAATCAAGGATTTTGTCATGTTAAAGGAAAGGGAAAAAACACACGTGCTAACACTACTTGCTCATGGGAAAGGTGCAAAAATGTATCTAAACGTTGTCTATACAAAAAGAAATTGACAGCCAGTTTGAAATTGAATTGACATAGCCTAGAGCAAAGAATATCCTTACAAGATATTATTCTACAATGTCATTATAATTTTTGATATTTTAGAGCATCATATTGTACATTTATCCCAAAACAAATTTACAAGCTAATTCTTTGAATTTTTGGCACCAACTTAAAAAGGAAATGAAAGGATTTAATCCCTTCCACTGTGTGGAAGGCCTCTTGGGTAGGCACTTGAGCATTCTATGTTGGCCCTTTTGCCAAGAAGGGACTCTCTTTTCACAATTGCCCACAGCTGTTGCCTGAGTTTTCTGTTCAAGCTGAGGTTGAAGCGTCGTGGTGGCTGGTACCATGGATCTGTCTCTCACCCAATGGTGTGAACTGGGCCCTTCCTGGAGAAGAAACCTGGGTTCCCCAATATATGTGATCAAGTGCCGTGGCCCCGCCAGTAGGTGAGGGGATCCCAAAGCAGCTACTGGGCATGGAGGCAACGGGAGCATAGTCTACCAAGGAGACAGAACTGAACCTCACATCACCCTGATTGGCCCTGAAGGATGGCTGGTTAGCCAGAGATGGGTAAGAATCAAACCTGGAACCTTTCAGTCCGAAGGCTGATGCTCCATCCACTGAGCCAAACCAGCCAGGGCTGTTTTGAAATTTTTAGAATGAGCAGGAAACTGTCAAACCATGGGGAATCGAGTTATTCATGAAGAAAAATCATTATTTATAAAATTGGGATACTAATAAAAGAAATAAGTAAATGAAAATGATGCTATCAAAGTTTTGAACAATTGTCTTTTTTTTTTTGCAGTAGCAATAGATTTTGTGATGCAGTAGGTTGTATGTCACTGAGTAATATGCCCCTTTGTTACTGTGTTCCATTAGGCTGATTCAAAAGTCATTGAGAAGTGGTTGGAGGGTGCCAAAGACTCCTTCATGGAAGAGCACGCTGTCCAAGGAGATGATGAAGGGCTACAAAGGCAGCTTGACCAATGCTCGGTGAGTCCTGCTGTCCTAGGGGACCTGTCCTTATGAATAGCACGTTCTTTTCCTTTATTATTTGGGGCTATTATTAACATTGTTAGAACATGACATGCCGGTACACTGAGATAAAATATCTTTCATTACAAAGCTTTCTTTGCTTTAGAGTTAATAAAAAGTGACTGATTATTTATATTTTATTTTTGGCCATGATTATAGAAATTTGGATAAAGAGAACAAGAGCTGTCATTTTGTGCCATGATGAAAATGTTAGTATTATAATTACCAATTGCATATTATTCTTATTGTGCCACATGGTGAAGCATTAAGAAAACCATACTTAAAAAAATATATATGTTTTATTCATTTTTCACAGAGAAGAAGGGAGAGGGATAGAAAGTCAGAAACATAGATGAGAAACATTGATCAGCTGCCTCTTGCACACCCCCTGCTAGGGATGTGCCCGCAGCCACGGAACATGCCCTTGACCAGAATGGAACCTGGAATCTTTCACTCCGCAGGCTGAAGCTCTTTCCACTGAGCCAAACCGGCTTTGGCAAGAAAAACATACTTAATAGTGGAAATTTCCCAGTAATACTGCATTCAGCTTATATTTGGTGAAATCATTAGGCTTCTCTAAATTCATTAAAAGGGCTATTTCCTGCTGAGTGTCAAGTATTTTCAATCTAATTTGGCAGATGTCTATATGAAGCACCCGGGTGATATGAATTTCTTAAGGCACAGTATTTCTGAAGCAGTTAAACTTTTGAGTCCCAAACATTCTGTTCTTACACCATTTGCAGGGATAAAAGCAGACTATAATTATGGCATACACTTATATGGAAATGAACTCAACAAGATCTTAATTTATGTGTTCAGGCTTTTGTTAAAGAAAGAGATACAGTTGAGTCATCGCTGAAAGACATGAAGGAAGTAGAGACACACCTTCAAAGTTGTCCAGTTGCTGGAATCCAAACCTGGGGGCAGGCCAAACTACTTGACTACCAAACCCAACTGGAGAAATGTACCAAGGAGGTAAGTTTTCCAGCTTTACTGTTGGTGTTTTTCAAGAGGTAGATGCCATTGACAGCATTGATTGTTATGGCCCATGCAGTCTGAAAACCAGAGTGCATACTAATTGTCCACTTTGGCTCCTCAGAAGGAATGAGCTTGTGGTGCTCAGTAAAGAACAAGAAAGACACTGCAGCTGGGATTGAGTTAGCAAGGGAGGGAGTGGGCTGGAGAAAGGTGAGCTGTGAGGTGGGTAGGGAGTTGGGGATGGGCTGTTGATGGCTTTGGAGACAAAGGTGGGGGGGGGATTCTGTTTCAAGGATAAGGTCACACAGAAGGAAACTTGTAGCGTTTTGAACAGGGAAGTGACATGTGATAGGTCACTCTGGATTCATCTGGGAAGGCAAGAGGTCATTGCAGCCTGAAGAGAGAATGGCTCCTGGACTGGGGAGATGGCGCTGGAGGCCATGAGAAATGTTAGGTGTGGACTGCGGTTTGTAAGTGGAGATGAGAGTCTGGTAACGGCCTGGAAGTGTGATATACGAAAAAGTGAACAGTCAAGGACAGGCTAGGAATTTTGTGTGAATTGTGGCCCATTTACTGAAGTGGTGAAGACTGAAGGAACAAAAGCTTTTGTTGGAGCAAGTGACATGTTGATTTCCATCTGGAAGAGTTCAAGTTGGAGGTGGAGTTCCTTAGCACTTACCTCTGGAAAGAGGAAGGGGCAGAGGCCAAGGATGCTGAGAAGGGAAGGTTGGCCAGAGGAGAAACGCCAGGAGAGTGTGAGGTCCTGGAGGTGGCTGGAGAAAGCCTCCCACAGAGCCTGGTGCTGAGGGGTGCTGAGGCCGATGGGAACTGAAAAACAAGCTCTAGACTTGACAAATGGGGGCTTTTAAAGACCCAGAGAAATAGGGAGGGTGAGTTGCACAGGCATCCAAAGGGATGCTTTTGTAATCTTTAAAAGTGAGAGATACAACAGGATATTTGCGTGCCGAAAAGAAGGACCTTGCCTATAAGGAGAAAATAATGATGCAGAAGAGATTGAGGGAACATAATTTCTGCAGTGAATTCTGTGGTTATGTGTGAGAAGGAACGAAATTTACTCTCTAAACGAAAGACTTGCTGATGCAGAGTTTCTTCCTGGCAATGGAAGGGAAAGTGACTCTACTGATTGCTTCTCTTTTGTTAGTGAAGCAGCAGTGGAGTGAGGAAGGATAAAAATGAGAAGAGAAAATGAGAAACAACAGGAAAATTTCACAGACAGTCCTGTGGATAGTACATCTCCTAATACAGTGTTTTTTGGTTAATGTTTATATAAACAAAAATGCATCCCTGAGCATTTTTTATGGTTTTCCCCCAAATTGCTTAATTTGCACATGTTTAAACAGAAAGGACATTTGAAATAATGGTACAGGGAGCAGCCTCATAACCATTTCTGAATTTGCCCGTTTTTGATATTTGACCATGTTTGCTTTCTCATTTTCCCCTCCTCTCTTTAAATACATACATACTTTCTTTTGTTTTGGTTAAAGGATTTGGAAAGAGAACACTTCACCCCTTAAAGAGGACCCTATTACATAAAGCCGCCACACCATGACCATGCTTAAACAGTAGTTAATAACCTTTCACTAATCAAACTAGGTGGTCCTCACGCTGCCACAGGGTGGTTCGTGCACAGGGGCGCAGTGAGCCGGGTGGCCTTGCGCTGTGTGCCCCAGGACCCTGGAGGGCAGTTGGCAGGAGGGGCCTCGGGGAGTCCCACTGGGCGCTGGCCTCCAGGCCCCGGCAGTGGGTTGGGACTCCCAGAAGTCACCCCAGGGGGCTGCGGGCCCGCGGGCGAAACATCAGGGCAAAGGGCACCCCACCCCAACCCCCACCCCACCCGGGGGAAATGAGGTTCAGCTCCTGTCGGGATAACCCAGGGGTAGGGAGCTGCCCACAATCCACGTCCACCCCCCAGCCTTGACCTGGGGTACGGACATGTCACAAAACCTCCCGGGTCACTGCCTGGTCCCCCACCCTGAGCTGCTCCCCACGCGAGCAGTGACCTCACTTCCTGACTGTGGCGCCTGACAGGGCGTGGAACCCTGGTAGCTGGGCAACCGCGCGTTCCGCAACGAACCCCCACAAACCCCTACCCCGCTCCCTGGAGGGAGCCTCCTTGGATGGACACATCCCCACTGAGACATGTTGTGCTGTTTTCGGCAGTCCCAGGGCTGCCATAACCAAGAATCGGGGCATGGCAGCTCCTCCCACCGCTGCTGCCGCTGGCTCCGCACCCGGCCTCGGTGCCCCTGGCCATTTTCCCGGGGGAACCGAGAGGTAAACGGGGAGGCCCAGGGCGGTTTGGTTTCCTAGAGCCAGAGCCAGGCCACAACTCTGACCCCTCTCCCCAGCCCTATGTCTCCTGGGGCACAGGTCTTGTTGGGCTATGGGGGACCCCAGGACTCGGGGTGTCCCGCAACCCCACCGGGCAGGGCAGGGCTTTGACACTGCAACCCTGTGGCTGCCATTACACACTGACATGACCCAGGATGGAGCCAGATACTCCCACTGAGGACTTGGCACACAGTGATGCTAAGATAGTTCTTCTAATTAATTCCCTCTCAATGTGCACAAATTTGTGCACCAGGAAACTAGTCTTACTAAATAAAAGGCTAGGTGGTCCTCACACCATCACGCTGTCACAAGATGGTTGCTCACACAGTGACGGTAGGGCCTGGCAGCACTCCGGGACTCTGGGCCATCCTGGGTGTCCTGAGATTAAACTTGACAGGTCATTAGTCATCTTAATAATTTAGCCCAATTCAGATTTCTCTAAATGTGCTATAATCTCATGCTATATGCTCCAATGAGGTTTTGGGGAGGTAATTAGGGAAAATAGTTTGTAAGTGGTAGTGAGGAAACAGGAAGGCAATGGATACATAGGTACAGACATAGACAAAGACGTTCAGATCTATTTCTGTCTCCATCTCCCTATACACACAAACACACACACACACACACACACACACACACACACATGACAATATAGAATTAGATGTGAATTTTCACTGATTCAAAACATAAAATTGAATGTATGGGACTTTTTAAGTACTCTCAGCAGCAGTTAATCTTCCAGACTATGGCATTTCACTGAGTTGTAAAAAGGTTGAAGAATTTTGAGATAAACATAATGCTGCCAAATGTTTATTTTGCTAAGAAGGGGCAGGCATATGAAATCAATCAACAAGCAAAAACCAGTCTATGTCATCTATTCTACCTAGGCAGGATCTCATGAAAGGAAGAACACTATAATGCCAGAAAATAGAAAATTTATGATGTCAGGGAGTTAATTACAATTTGAGCATTGCTCTTTCTGAAAAGTTTGCTAGTGTCTTTATTTATTTATTTGTTTGTTTGTTTGTTTGTTATTTATTTATTTATTTATTTATTTTGCATTTCTCTATGGATCTATGAAAATTATATAACTAACCAGTGTCCAGAAACTAGCAAAGAGAATGTTCTGGAAGTAGTGCCCAAGAAATGTCTGTGTGTGTGGTGTGTTGTGTGTGTGCCTGTGGGTGTATGAGAGAGAGAGAGAAAGAGAGAGAGAGAGAGAGAGAGAGAGAGAGAGAGAGAGAGAGAGAGAGGAGCTGACCAGATTAAACTGCTGGTCAGCCAGGCCTGGGCCAGGGCTTTCTGTGTGTATTGCTGCAGCAGGATTTTAGAGTACCAGACTGGTGTGAGATGAAAGCTCCTGTTTTACCCCTTTTTATTTTTCTGACTGTGATACTGTTGGAGCGTGGAGACGGAAAGCTGTTAAGCCATGCCCCTTACTCTCGTGAGAGCCATCTATTCCTGTCCTGGCCTTTGGTCAGTATCAGCTGCGGACAAGCAGACCTGGCAGGTGAAGCTGCCCTGAGGTTGAACTTGAGGGGGAGTTTGGATAGCGAGTGAGTGTGGTCTCTCTGGCCGGTATCTCTCCCCTAGTCAAAGTGAGTTTGCACTTAGAGGGAGACGCTCTCCGGAAATATTTTAGGTTTCCTTGACATTTTTAAGTTATTGAACCAAGTTGAGAAAAACACCTATTTTCTCATGTAACATTTTTGTGTCACTGTTGAATGTACAATATAGTAAATTATCAAAATCAAAATTTGTAGAGCAGTATTTTATGAACATCGTTAATAACAGCTTTCTCTTCTATGCTAATAAAATTAAAATCATTACAGTGAATCCTGTTAAAAAGGAGGAAATGGGTATTTTGGTTGCATTTAGTGATTTTTTTCTAGAATAAACAGTGCTACAGTAAAATTCCTTATAACATGTGCTTTTGTTGCTGTAGGTTACATTCCTGAAATTGGGAGGTTGTGCATTTTTAAAATTAGAATAGACTAGAGGCCCAATGCACAAAATTCATGCAAGAGTAGGCCTTCCTTTTCCAGGCTGCTGACACCGGCTTCCCTCTGGCTCCCGGGACCCAGGCTTCTCAGT